>JAODUJ010072424.1:0-11819 GCA_027564615.1 Psolus chitonoides | reverse complement strand
GGAAAAAGGAAACCAGGAAGACAAGCCCTCACCTACATTGATATCCTTAAAGCGGATACTGGGCTAGAGGCTGCAGATCTTAAGACGGTGATGAAAGACCGAGACGTTTGGAAGACCATCATAGTTCGAGAACACCACTCGACTTAAGCAAGTAAGTAAGTGAGCATCACATGGGTCATTATTGATTTCGATTATACGAAATGATTATTAATGCTTGAATGTTCATTACTATAAATTGTTTCATATTTGACACTGTGTGCAGGTTGCTCTGACATTACTCATATATTCCGCTGGTGCCTCCCAGGAATTGCATTGCGCTTAGTGGGAACAGAGCTGCAAAAGTTCACGCATTGAGACAGATCTCATTGGAACTTGCACACGGTTATGCGTTGATATATGATCATTTATTGAATGAATTATTTTGTCTCACATTCCAGTTCTAGAACTACAGTAGTCGATCGATCTTATGATGGACACGCGTGGATAAACGAGTCATTTTCTTACTACTTCTCCCGCCAGAAGAACAGAAATCGACATTTCATTTGCCACGGCGGCTGTCTTGTCGTCTTGAGTCTAGGTATAGAGGTCATAGTGGTGATGAAACATAAAACGAACCATTTTATCATGTTTCTGTGCCTTTCATAGTCACATGTTCCAAGAAATACGTTCTGAAGAGGTGATGATAGACACCTTCCCAGAAGTTGGCGTCACTGTCATATTTTGTGAGTTCAAAACAAATCCTAAGAAGGTAGCTATCTGTGATGGTTTCAACACAGATTTCTTGGGATGAATAGTGAATCCCAGACTAATGAATAACCCAACTGCTTACTGTACAGCCTCAACACACTCATCATAGGTAGCCGCTTGGAAAAGTGAGTCATCAATATACCCCAAACAGGTGAACCATTCTAGGGGCTGTAGTGATACCCATTGGCAAACAGGTGTACTGAAATAATTCGTTTTTCCATTGAAACCGTAAAAAGGTTCTGAAACTTTCGGAAACTGAAACTGAATAGTATGCATCTTTCAGGTCTATAGAGGCCATGAAACAGCCCTGTTGCATCAACGTCAGGGCAGAATTGATGGTATCCATCTTGAAATGATGATGTTGTATATAATGATTGAGTTCCCGCAAGTTGAAAATTACTCTGTGAGAACCATGTTTTATTGGAACAACAAATATATTGGAAATGAATTCCCCTTTAGTATGTTAAACTCTCTCTATCACACCCTTCGCAAGCAAGGTGTCACTTTCAACCTAAATGATTACCATCTTTGACAGAAAGAGTCGTCTCTTTTGGCGGCCTCAATTGCCTAATTGGCCACACATCCACAAACTCAATTTTGTAGCTGGTAACCCAATCCAATATAGTTTCATCAGACGTTAATTTTTCCCATTCAGCCAAATGAAGGGCTATTTTACCAGCAATGAACTCTATAGGCCTGGGATAGTGGAAATAGGAATCCTACCTATTTCCTTGCTTCCTTGGCACTCTTGTGACGAAAGTCTCGCCCGGCCGTTTGTTCCATCCGTGGCCTCTTCCCAAAAAAGAACTGGACCCTCTACCTCTGCCTCTACTTGCGAACCTGGATCCATGCCCTCGGGAACCATGTGAGCGATGACTGATGTTACCCATATGTACACGAATGGCTAGTTTATGAGAGTCAGAAATTTCCTGCAGCCTTTTGCTGAGGTCATCACCAAAAAGCATGGTGGTCACGGTATTACTACGGTTACACATATTCCGATATTCTAGTTTCATCTCCGGTCGGATACACTCTCGACGAAACTGATTCAAATCGACGTTAGCTGAGCCTAACAGCGCTAGTGCATCTGTTAAGGTAGCCAAAACCTTAGCAGCATCTATCTGCTCGGATGAGCCCAGCATGTCATTGATCAACAATGTGATAGCCGTCATGGCTTTCACATTCACTGCCTGTATTTTTTGTAGTTTCACATCTGTACTTCTAGTGCCTGATTTTAGGCTAGTGAAAATGGGTCTATTGACCTATGTGGCCTCCAACAGACTGATGTTGCAGGGCTGATCATATTTTTGGAAGAGTGCCTTCAACTTTTCTTCTGAAAGATGCTCCTTGAGGACAGAAGTTTCCAGTTTTTCCACCTTCTGGTCGACAGGTCTGGTAGGCTTTTTATCAACTTCCAACAAAGCAATGAGGTCCTGAAATAGGGCCTTGTTCCCCGTAGATTCCTCATCATGGGAACCACCTGGGGTTTCTTCATCTATTTGAAATGTTGGCTCTTCTTCGTCATAAATTGACAACAAATCCAGTAAATCATCATCCTCGACTGAACCGGATGGTTGCTCAGACCGTTTTTTACTGCTCTCTAGTTGTTTAGAAAGTGACTGAATTTGGCTTTGCATTGCCAAAACAGAATCCTTCACATCAACATCTGCATCCAGAGAAGGGATAAGCTTTTCAGAGCTGGCTTCACCTTTTCGGTCTCTTTGTTTCCCAAATCTTCGGCCATGACTGTCATCGGGACAGTCAAAGAGTGATGCAATAATACCACTGAATCAATTGATGCAATTCAATTTTAGATGCCGACCTAATTGCTGGGACAAGAAGGCAGTGTGGAGCAGTCTGTACAGAGAAAGTACAGATTATCCGTATGATCTGACTCTGTACAGAGAAAGTACAAGAGTATCACTCCGGCACAATGTCTGAGCTGGCATAGGCTAGTCTTAAGCAGAGATAGCTTAGGGTCTGGCGATACTAGAATATTTTACCCGACTGTAACAAAGGCCATGTACAGGTTGGCTGAGTGAGACTGGAGACAGTGGACTGGCAGGGCGTTGTCATCGACGAACACTAACCGTAGGCTGGTCTTCTTCTTCTTCCGAATTACGGTGATACATCCCAGGAGGACTTTACTTCACCACGTGTGCGCCGAGTGGCCGAATAGAAAATCATGTTCTCATGTGGTCGGTAATATACTTCGCATGGTTATTTTGCTCAAGAGACTTGCTAACAACACTGAGTGGGAGACAATTCCAGTCTTGAACAGTTAGAGGGAGAATTTATAGCAGTTAGTCCTAGTAGCCAATTGCCAATAATGCATATCATGCATATTACGAGTTCTGCGAACAGGCCGCCGGAGACAGTAGGAAGACTAGCCTGTCCATGGACACCCTTAGCAAAGAGAGCTATGCGACTACTCTTGCGATGATCAGCTAAGGGAACCAGGTCCAACTCCTCTAAAAGGGATGTCATAGTACCTGGTTCCCATGAGTATTCATTTGCAATAAATCTATCCGCTCTCCTCTGAACACTTTCTAATCTGGTCTTCAGATCAATCTGATGAGGTTCCCAGACAGAGCCAGCATTTTCCAGGGCAGGCCTGAGTAACCCTTTATAGGCAGCCAACTTAACGTCTCTTGGACAAAAGGACAAGTTCCTATAAAGAATACCAAGAATTATATTTCCCTTGTTACAAACACTCTGAAAATGTGGCCCCCAGTTAAGGTCATGGGAAATATCTACACCCAAGTATCTAATACAACTGACTCTTTTCAAGTCAGCACCATTCAAGGCATACTTAAATGGAATAGGGTTATGTTTCCTGGAAATTGTCATAATTGTACATTTCACAGGCTGAAATCTCATGCCCCAAGTGTCTGCCCACTGTCCCATATTACTAATGTCACGTTGAAGCTTCTGACAATACGTAACATCCTCAATAACCCTATAACAGACACCATCATCGGCAAACAGTCGCACCTCCGAGGAAATTGTGTTAACAATATCGTTTATGTAGACCAGAAAATATCGTTTATGTAGACCAGGTTCCGTGGTACTGGTAGTGGTAGTAGTACGGTAGGCTACACGACAGTGAAGCCTAGTCTCAGTGAGTGTCACAACGGACCTGTGTAGAAAACAACAAAGAATTGTTTGAAAAAAACACAAAATTCGCAACTGACATCCCGAAGTAATGAGAAGGGCTACTCCCTAATTTCTGAGTGCTGATAATTCAATTCGTAGTAGAATAGTACCTGAAAACTAGGCGAACAGCGCAGAGAACCGACGATCCGTTCTCCACGACAACATTCAGACAACTGAAGACTAGACTAGGTAGCATTCATTCACCCTCCATGTGAGAGCGACCTCTGTGTATTACGTAAGAGATAATTCATTGTGATTGGTAAAAAATAATTTTACCAAAAATAATATGTAACCATTTGACACCTAACTTATTTGCGAACCATCGTGCGATGTCCCGCTTCGCGGGTAAACACGCTTATCGGCCTCGAAGGGTTAAACGCAGCAGCTGCACACGTCTTCACTCGTTCACGCGGAACTCGAAACTTGCAGTAGACACCGCGAATTCGCACCGAGTGTGCTGATACTCACTGGGGTGTGACGTTACGTTACTGCTCTGAGCGTGCGCACCTCCTGCCGTCACCACCACGCTATCGCGATTTCAATTAATCCTTTGACACCTGACTTATTTGCAATCCATTGTGCGATGTCCCGCCTCGCCGGTAAACACCCTTATCGGCCTCAAAGGGTTAAATCGATCTCCCTAAGTAATTCATTAAATGTGGAATAAACTGCTTTAAAAGTCCTTTTGGAGTTTTAAGTATCCTCCTTTATGAAGATTGACAATTTACAATCATGTATCTCCAGCTAAATTTGCCACTGCTATTAGTGGTGCATCGGATATCCGGTCCGGCCGGACTCTCCTGCTAGACAGTCCGACCGGACCGGATAGCCCGTGCGTCCCTACTCCTAATTACACAGTGGAACTAGCACAGCATATATCAGTAACATGAGATGTTGCAATCGCAAAGCTCTCTGAAAAGAATGTCTAATGCCCTAAGCTTTCAGATATCTTTTTTATTGTACATTTTGTTCCATCACTGCGAAAAGGAAAATATATTCACTTTAAAAAATTCTAAACTATTGTTCAGACATTTACAAAATCTACCACATGGCACTTTTACTTCAAACGAAAGTTCTTCTCAAGAAAGGCACTATTATTCCTTAACCTTGATGTTCAATTGGGCCGCTGTGGCCATTACAAAACATTGAACCTTCAAAACATAAAAAACATGAGATAGCAACCACCTACGGACCTGTAAGTGGTTTCATTGGAAAAAGAAAAAAATCCCTTTCCTATGGTATTTTTTGAGTAGTGGTCATTGCTCCAGAAAATATGCTTTGACCTCTTGACCTTTCAGGTGACCTCGCGTGATCTCGAAAAATGTGAACATATGAGGATTTTGTTCAAAAACCTCCCCTGTCCTCTTTTTTTTGGAGGGGGGGGGGGGTATTTGACCCTCCGATATTCTAACATAACGGACACATTACAGGAGCTATTCTGAGTTCTTGGGGACATCTAGGGGTCTGGTGAGTAAACAATGTGAAAAATTCGTCCAAAATTGACCCAAAATAGCCAAAATTATCCCCCAAAAGAGGGCAAGCAAACAACCACCCCGGCCGGCAGCCCAACATCACAGCTACACTGACTATAGCTTATTTTGTAGCTAGCATATTGCTGGACATAATAAGGGTAAACAGTCACCAGCTCTCACGTACGCGTATTTCCTGTGATTGTCCATTGGATTGTCTAAGACCAGTAATTCTACTCTCATTAATCAGAAAAATACTAGCAATACTAATTAATAGAACTGTACATAAACTAAATAGTCGGATCCAATCACACAAGCAGTTCATATATCAGGCAGAGGAACCACGGAACATGTATTCACAATTAAAGCCCCAGCAAAAAAAGCAATTACATCATCAACTTATGAAATTACAATAATAATAATAATAATAATAATAATAATAATAATAATAATAATAATAATAATAATAATAATAATAATAATAATAATACAGTATTTATAATGCGCCTTTTCCAGAGGATGCAAAGCGCAAATAAGACTACAAAAAGTTAGAAAAAATCAATTAAATAAGTAAGTTTTCAAGAGAGCCTTGAACTTTTCTACACTAGGTGCACTGCGAATATTAATTTGGGAGCATGTTCCATAGCCTGGGTGCTGCCACGGAAAAAGCTCGGTATCCCGCAATTTTCTTCGTATTCGGAACCACGAGATCGAAGCCATGGCACGAGCGGGTACTGACAGAGCCTGGAGGAGATATCTTTACCATCAAACGCTTGGAAATATATTGTGGAGAATGACCAGCAAGAGCCTTATAAACATACAAAAGGGTTTTGAATTTGATTCGTTCTGTGATGGGTAACCAATGAAGTTCATTGAGGAGATGGGTGACATGAGAATACTTAGGCTGCATGTAAATAAGTCTAGCGCATTTATTTTGTAGCTTTTGTAGACGCTCGACTTCTTTCAGAGGAATTTCGTTAAAGAGAATATTGCAGTAATCAAGGCGCGACAATATTAATGTTCTCATCAAGTTAGCACACGTCTCCTGATCGATAAATCTACGAATTCTGCTAATGCTACGCAGCTGCCAATTTACAGATTGGCATAGTTTCGTGATGTGCTGAGACATACACAATTTAGGATCGAGGATGATGCCAAGATTGCGTATGCTAGAAGATGGAGTAATAACAGAATCATTTACATGCAGACTGAGGTCACCTATCTTTTTGTGACATACTATACTATTACTGGACATGAGCAAAGCCTTCGACACAGTCAAGAGAAACATTTTATTAGAAGATCTAAGGGAAGTATTAGACGACGACCAATTACACATGTTCTACATGTTACTCAAAGATGTACGGATCCAAGTTAGAGTGAACAATGAAACAGGGGAGAAATTTATGACCAACATTGGTGCACCTCAAGGTGATTGCGCAAGCGCAATCCTATTCACATTCTACCTAGCAAAGTCGCTACAGGCCCAAAGACAAGATGATGAGGAAGAGTATAACTATGCTTCCACAAGAGGGACAATTGCAACGACACCACCAACACATCTGCAAGATCACTCATACTATAAGATCAAACCAAATCAATCTATGACAATTGAACAACAGCACGCTGATGATATCAACTGGATCAGTACCAACACTGGTCATATCACCAAAAGCAAGGACACCATACCATCGAAGCTGAAGAAACGGAACCTCACAATAGATGAAGGGAAGACTGAAAAATATAAGGTGACTAGAGAAGGTGCAAAGGAATGGAAAGAATGTAAGTACATAGGATCACTACGGAAGCGGATATGAAGCGAAGGAAAAGATTAGCTATTGGCACTTTCAATCAGCTCAGCCAATTTTTACAAAGCAGGAGAACAACAACTACCACTAAAATGAGGATTTTCAATGCATATGTGTGCTCAATCTACCTGTACAATAGTGAGCTATGGACACTTACAGCAAAGCTAGAACACTATATTGGTGTATTTCAACGATCACTGTTGAGAAGAATTTTGAACATTTCCAAATTAGACAAATGACAAATGTACATCTCTATAAAACCACCGACAGTGAACCATGGAGCAGAACCATCAAGAGGAGAAGCCTCAATTTTTGTGGACACTTACTCAGATTACCAGAAGACACTCCAGCACGCCAAGCCTTCACTGATTTTAACAGAAAAACAAGAAGACCAATTGGAAGACAGAAACCAACCTGGATCGCTCAAATAGGAAGAGACATTGATCAGGAAGATATGACACTGGCCAATGATCGTAAGACCTGGAGAACACTAGTTGCACGCGCAGTGGCATCATAGCCGGCAAGCGCAGACGACGACGACGTCCATTGGACTGTGTGTATTAGATCATTGCGATATCGTAGTGGAATTATCGGGACGTATCATTTCGAAAAAAAGGTAATTCTAATTCTTCCGAAGAATCATTATAAAATCAGTGTTCTATACATTTTATAGAACATTTCTAGGCATTCTAGCCGATGAAGGTTTACAATTTGTTTTCAGATATCATGATTTTCAAAAATCCACTTCCCAGGCCAGATCGTCATTTTCGGGTCCCACACTGTTTCAATGGCACTTTTTCACGTTAGAAAAAGGCATTTCAAAATTTGTTTGTGAGTGATGAAAAATTACCAGAGATAAGTTTCAAAGCATTCAGGGATGTGCTTGGACATCAATGAAGGATGTCTGAGGAACATTTGAGTTGAAAAGTGAAAACTTGAAGAAGAAAAAAATGAAATTTTGAAAAATAGGCCAAAATGAACCAAAAATCAACATAACTGAAAATTTTCAATTTGTTTAGATACTTTTGCCAGAATCTACCTTTTTCCCTATTCCAGTCATATATAGTTTCCTATTGACAAAAATTCTATCATTTTTTAAAATAATATTTCAAAATCAAGTACATTGTTCACTCTGTAATAAACTGATAGTCTGTAGGTCTAGGCCTATATCATATCAAGGTTTAACAATCGCCTCAAACTTATTTTACAACAACAAATCTCACCAATTTCCTCTTATTTCTCTTCAGGTATCTTTCATGTTGCTTCCGAAAATAAACATTACAAAGTAAACCAACAATTGGGTAAGAACAATTTTGCCACACGATTTCCAAGAGCCATTCATGAAATGTGGCACCCGGGTATAATCTAAATCGTGGTGACTGCATTTTCCCTTTAATGTATATTATCTAACGAAGACCCTTTGACGGTAATATTATAAAATAGGATAGCCGGAAGCGATTAAGCCTTCACATCGTCCCATAACTTCCTATGACAAAGTCCACGTTATTGCAAATAAAGTCACTGGTACGTAAATAGCAAGATAAATATGCATGACCTCCAATACTGATTATCCCGCACGCTAAGGGGTGGATATGTCCATGCAACTTTGGAGTACGTACGTTACCAGACAAATATTAGCAACGGGTTGCATTCAGAAAGAAAATCGTTCTTACAAGTAAAGCATTACCAGGAGCGGTAAGTGCGAAATGAAAGTTGAATCTATTAAATATATCAGCTACTAGAGCAGCGATATGTCCAAGACTTGTTTTGAAAACTTTTCACACCAGAAACCAAAGACCAGGGAGAGTGTCTTATTCCGATAATTCACATGCCGGTAGAGGTAACGTATTATGCCTTGAAATAGGCATGTTGTGCAACTTCGTAACAGTGCTAATCGAAATGTATACTAAGAAGTGAACAGTCATACACACCATCAGGTAGGATATATTATTGAAAGTAGTTTGATCTGTACATATGACAAACAATAGGCCTCTTCCTAGTACAAAGTAAGGAGTAAACCCCTCTGTTCCTTTGAAGTATTACGAAATTGTACACAACACTTTACCTTTATATGTCCCTAATTAGCAGTGAAGCAGCAGCAAATTGCATAATATTATATAGTTGGCAAGCAAATCCTGACAATCGCACATTAGCGCATTCAAAAGGAAGGGAAATTAAGAAGGCATATTGGATGGTCTTTCCTCAAAGAAAACGGTTACCTTGCACTAAAAATAGGTTATTTCATTGGATCAAAACCAGGGCCGTATTTAGACAAGTGGAGGTCCGTGGGCAACCTTCAGTAGTGGAGGCCCACATTACCCCCAGTTATCGCCGTCGTGAGGGAGGGTTCTAATGGGACGCGGTGTCCCCCTCCCCTTTGGATTTTTGTTTAATATTTAAGGGTGCTTAGATGCAAAATGGTGCAGTATTTTGTGATTTTTGAAGTAAATTTATGTTCAACAATTTTCATTACGGTATGTAAGCCTGTTTGCATGCCCAATTTTCAGTACAAGTTAAACAGGTTGCTACCACCCCTACCGTAGGTAAATTAACAGGTTGCTACCACATCTCTCAGTACCAATGAGCAATCATGCTCAATCATGACATGGATATAGTAAAGTACAACTATTTACAGACCAGACACTTTACGAGACTTGACCATTGCGAAATCTTGGATCAATTTATCGAAGTCAGTCTCTCTGAGAATGTCATATTCAATACTCATCACGGTTAGATGACTGAGCCTACCATGACGCATTGTAGTATGGAGTCTGTTCTTAATGAACTTCAGTTTACTGAACGTTCTCCAGAACAGTTTGTGACCATGAGCACCAAGTGCATCCGTAGCATTATCTCGACATTTGGAAGTTTATCCGCAAATTTCTTGTCCATCAACAGTTTATAAAGGAACTGTTCTCTCCCTCATCTCTGTTCTCTGTTATCTTATCATCTTCAAGAAAATAAGTAAAGAAGGCTGCAAGCTGCACAAGTTCAATACCAAGTGATTGATCTAGATCATCCTTGTACTCAGCAACCAATTTTGCTGCAGCTGCTTCTATTTCAGTACAGTCCAGTCATCTGTAACGTTTCAAGACCAACCACTAACCTAAAGAAAATAGACGTTGAGATTGGTTACTTTGGATATTAGGCCATTCCTGTTTGTCTGCCGACGTGTGCTTTGCAATGGCTGGAAAACAACCACTTAACTGTTTCTACCATTCACAAAGAGATACAATTACAATTGAATAGGGCTTGCATATGTATATGACGTAAAACGCGCGTAATATGATTTTGATTGATGATACGTGTCAGCCTACGTTTTTTCCTTATATTTGTTCATGAAATATGTAGAGGCTCCTTGTTGTGGAGGCCCATGGACAACTGCCCACGTTGCCCATTCCGATATCCGGCCCTGATCAAAACTGAAACGAATGCGTCTTAAAACAAACGTAAACTTGGGACCATTTTTCTTTTAAATCTGCAGAACATTGTATAAAAATCTTATCTCAATCTGTAACATTATCAAATCTCAAGGACAAACAAGGTACTTAATTGTCAGGAATAATGGAATTTCAGGCAATTTTCTCACTAAGCATCACATTCCACGACCTTGAATAAACCTGAAGATTAGGGGTATATCTTAAAAGGATAGTTCAACCCTTTTTCAAATTAATTTAATAAATTCTCTAGAATTTATGATAACATCTCATCCCACTCCGGGAATCTAATTCACTCGCATTCTGTAGCACTCACCGTTTGAAATTGGCGCCATCGGTCATTATTTTTTAATAGGGCGAACAAGCCTATGACGACATGGTTGCACTTATGCCAAGTGATGAGAAATAACCATTTGCTCGTGACGTATTGTTGAAATGCATATAGAAAGGCGTTGCACCTAGTACATACAGTGTGTATCAATTGGGGTAATGTAGGCTACGACGTTAGGCGCACGTTATTATGACTGAACGTCGGTAATCAAATCATTCATGCCATAGAATGGGTTTGAATTCACGATGTTATAATACATTTGCTTTGTAAGATAAAATAAAATAATAAAGACCGTAGCCTACTTCTACCGATAAATCGGATACAGTCACGAATGCTGCTGTTTTCGGACTATACCATTCAAATGTGACAGGTGATACATCGTACATGACGACCCATCCAAGGACAAAAAAGAGCGGTTATTGTTGGCACCGTTATGATTAAACTTTCCAATTAACGTTTTTACTTCAATTTACTCTACAATAATTATTAAATTATTATTATATACAACAAATATCGTTGTTTCACGTACTCCAATAATAGTCACAAAAACAATTCGATAAGTTTCCACTTGAGAAGTCCGAGCGTCGAGTAACTAGAGAGGAATTTTAATTCTAATGAGTACCAGCGAGACGCCGAGGGGAATTTTCGCCGGTCTATCGGTCAAGCATGTTTGATCAATACCCGCTAATTTAAAAAATGATGCTTTCCTTCAATTTTAGAACTATACAATTTCCCTAATAAACCAATGAATGATTATCAAATTAGGACAATTTCACAGATTTTCAGTTAAAATGTATCCAAGTAGCTAGATGGAAAAATTGGTTTGAATCATCAAATTCAGAGTTACCAAAACTAAGCCCGCTGAGAATACCCC
>JAODUJ010072313.1:0-11820 GCA_027564615.1 Psolus chitonoides | reverse complement strand
CCGGAAGACCTGGGAGGAGGTTGTACGTAGTGATCTAGCAGCAATTGGTAGAGACCGTGCTCTTGCACAGAATAGGGGAGAGTGGAAGCGGGCTTGCCGTCAGAGTCCTCCGTCTAACCCATGCCAGCATGGAACATTGAGGTTAAACTGTCTATGATGATGATGATGATGCTGCCAGACAACCCTGCCTGTAAGATCTCAAGAAATGATAAACCAAGTAATAGTAGCATGTCCACCAGTGCATCCCTAAAGGATTAATTATCACCCATTGTGAAGGACAAAAACAAAGTGCTGCCTGCATGTAGACCACAGATCTTGGAAGGTTCCTTACATCCTAGTCATGGCAATAGATTTATTGACAGCAGGATAACAATGTCCAGTTAAGCATGCCAAGTAATAGCATCATTTTCACCAGTGCATCCTCAAAGGATTAATTATAACCCATTGTGTGGGATAAAACCAAAGTACTGCCTGCATGCAAACCACAGATCTTGGCAGGTTCCTTACATCCTAATCATGACAATAGGTCTATTGACAGCAGGAACTAACAGGATAACAATGTCCAGATAAGTATGCCTGCATGATCTCAAGAATTGATAAGCCACATTGTAATACAGTATGCTCGCCAGTACACCCCTGAAGGATTAGGCATTACCCATTGTTTAGGATAAAGACAGCAGTGCTGCCTGCATGCAGACCAGAGATCCCAAGAGATGCCTTACATCCCAGTCATGACAATAGATCTATTGACAGCAGGAACTTGCAGGATGTCCAGACAATCCCACCTGCAGGATACCAATAAATGATAAGCCAAGTAATAGCAGCATGTACACCAGTGCATCTCTTAAGAGTGCTGCCTACATACAGACCAGAGATCCTGCGAGATGCCCTACATCCTAGTCATGACAATAGATCTATTGACAGCAGGAACTGGCAGGATGTCCAGACAAGCTCACATGCAGGATCTCAAGAAATGATAAGCCTTGTAATAGCAGCATGTTCACCAGTGCATCTCTTAAGGATTAATCAATAATCATCACCCATTGTGTAGGCCAAAGACAGCAGTACTGCCTGCATGCAGACCAGAGATCATGCGATATGCCTTACATCCTAGCCAAGACACACAACAATACATGACACTTCCTATATACCTTACTGTGTGTAATGCTCAAGTAGCCAATCCGGTGGTGCATGGGGCCACCATGTTTGTTTGTAGACGGATCTTTTATACATTTTGAGAATAATCTGTGTTGTGCAGTACACCGTTTCTTCCACACACAAGTATTACTGGGTATTTTAGTGCATCCTCTTTGAGTGATGCCTGGATGACTTGCCTACAGTATTATTTGACGATACCATGTTGTACAAGCAATGTATTTAGCCATGCAGAGATATCCTTCAGTGCCTCCTCACACATGTTACACTTTTTCAGCGATCTTTCGCATCTTAATAAATACAGGAATCTTTGGTCCTAGTCTTGACAATATATCTATTGACAACAAGAACTGCCAGGATAACAATGTCCAGACAATAATAATAATAAATATTTATAGAGCACTTTACATCAAGAAATATCTCAAAGCGCTTCACAGAGAGAGAGAAAAAACAAGCAAAGACATCAATAGTTAAAATACATAGCAAAGAGGAAGGTTTTGAAATGGGACTTTGAGATGGGTTTTGAGGTGTAAAAGTTATCTCAAACACGGAGAGACGGCGGTAGGGCATTCCAAGATCGTGGCGGACAAACATGGAACACCCTATCACCGTAGAACTACATACTTCCAATTGGTAGGTGGAGAGTATGTCTGTTTGAGCGCAGAGTGCTCTTAAACAAGCATGTCTCCAGGATCCCTCATAAAAATAACTGATCTAGCATAAAATAACTTACCCAGACTGACCCAGTCGCCTGAGGAGACTGACCCAGTCGCCTGAGGCCGACTGGGTCAGCCTGGTTCCAGGCCTCGGGTAATCTCGTTGTGTGAACAAGGTCAATCGAGGCCTGGAACCGAGTGCCTGGCCTCAGTCCAGAGCAGGCCTCAGAAGGAACCAAGACCACCCACGGCGCGGAGTGTCGGTAGTTGAATTTTACAGTGTGGAAGCGGGCTGGCTCTAGGCCCGAAGATCCCTGTATTGCCATTCCCGTAAGGTAAACGTATTTGATCCCATAAGTTTTATTTTTTTTATTTTACTATGTTGCAATCGTAAGTGGCAACGCCGGAAATTCCCCCCACCCCCCTTGGCCCCATTTCCAAGTACAAAACTCGGCTCTGTCTAGGTCCGTCTGCGGTCTACTGGTAAGCGTGCGAAAGCAAAGGCTTTATGGGCCAGGCCACGGCCTGAGTCAGACGGACTCGGTCATCTGAGGCCGACTGGGTCAGATTGGGTCAGCCTGGTTTGCATGAGGCCTTATATGTCCTGAATATTGCCTAAGCATGCAGTCTAACCGGGAATGAATGGCAAATTATTTTCAGCCTTTATCATCATGTTGACTGGTTTTATTTGGTAAATTACAGTTCAACTGTTGGATCTTTGTACCTGTAATATTTTTGTTAGAAATAATGGTGTTTGTTATTTCAGTGGCAGGTTTGACCCAGTGTTCAAGTGCGCCATATTCGGGAACAAAGTTGAAGGCAAGAAAACAGAAAATATCTACTTTTATTTGGTCATGAATTCGTATCAATTTCGGACATGTTTCATTCAATTTCAAAGATGGTGAGGAAAGTGTTATTCATGTCAGGATCAATGGTGAGTTAACGTAGATATTCACGAAAACCTATAATAATTGCACTATTTTCTATACAATCATACTTGCAGGAATGAAACTAGTTAAATTGATACAAACAGGTAGCGGCTGGTGCCTTTGTATACACATTCTAGCATTTACATAATAGCTCTCATGGTTCAGTGCCCCCAGCACATCTTGAATATCACAGTGACAAGCTTTGTGCGAGCCAGTGAAGACGGGCTGGTGGCGAGTTGGAAAACTACTATCAGTGCTGACACCAAGCACTCAATATGGCAGTAGGTACCATTTTAACCATACACTGATGTGTTGAGAAGGCAGATTGTAAGTGCCCTATCCCCCATACACTCATCTCTGAGCACCAAGCACTCAATATGGCAGTAGGTACCATTTTAGCCATACACTGATGTGCTGAGAAGGCATATTGTAAGGGCCCTATCCCCCATACACTCATCGCTGAGCACTGAGCACTCAATATGGCAGTAGGTACCATTTTAGCAATACACTGACGTGCTGAGGAGGCATATTGTAAGGGCCCTATCCCCCATACACTCATCGCTGAGCACCAAGCACTCAATATGGCAGTAGGTACCATTTTAGCCATACACTGACGTGCTGAGGAGGCATATTGTGAGAGCCCTATCCCCTGTACTATCAGCGCTGAGCACCAAGCACTCAATATGGCAGTAGGTACCATTTTAGCCATACACTGAAGTGCTGAGGAGGCATATTGTGAGAGCCCTATCCCCTGTACTATCAGCGTTGAGCACCAAGCACTCAATATGACAGTAGGTACCATTTTAGCCATACACTGACATGCTGAGAAGGCATATTGTAAGGGCCCTATCCCCTGTACTATCAGTGCTGAGCACCAAGCACTCAATATGGCAGTAGGTACCATTTTAGCCATACACTGACATGCTGAGAAGGCATATTGTAAGGGCCCTATCCCCGGTACTATCAGTGCTGAGTACCAAGCACTCAATATGGCAGTAGGTACCTTTTTCAAGTCTTTGGTATGGCCTGGCCTGGATTTGAGCTCCTGACCTCTCAGGTGCAGGTCAGTTGCTCTAACTATTTCACCATGCAGCCCTGTGTGGACAATTCATTGTCCCTTGATGAGCCCAAGTCTCAGTGTGTGTGTGGTCTGTATTGTCCACACTGATCCATATGCCTGACATGTGATAGTGGCAGGCATAAATGGATGGCCTGTAGTTGAAGTTGGTGGGTTAGTCCATAGGACTCATATGAGCCGGTGCTTACATCCGATTCCATTGATATGAAGCGGACGAGAGTGTGAAGCTCCCCCAGAATGGGATATCGGTCCATCGCCTAGATGAAGATAGTACCCATTTTCAGCTGGTTGGACTGGAGCAAGCAGAGTAGAGTGTCTAGGACAAAACGTAACATCCCAGACAGCTTTTGAACTCGCAATCTTTCAATCGAGAGTCACAAGCACTACCATGCAGAAATTAAATTGCAGAAACTAAATTGCAGAGATTAAATTTGCAGAAAATACAAGTCAAAAGAAGAAGATCAAGTGAACTTTATAAAACAATACAAACTGTTAAATCGAATTTCAATATTCTCTCTGTAAAAATGATCTGAGTAAAAACATACACCTCACCCACCATCTCCACTATATTCCACAATTCATAACATGTAGAATTGAGGTAAATCATAAATTCTACATGTTATGAATTCTGGAATATTGTTGAGAGATGGCGTGATTAATAAACTAGGTAAGGGGATACTACTAAACAATCAATTATGTTAGTATTACAATTTTGGGTAAAATATGGGTCCAACCTAGCATTTAGTTTTGAGGTGGAAAAATTCGAAATTTTGAGGGCTGGAAAAAGTGTAAAATTCCCAGCAAGAAGCCCAATATTTCCCTAGAAAATAGCTGTGTTTACCATTTTTAGGCATTTAAGATTTCCTATGAGCTGGAAAATTTTCCCTTGAGCCTGCAGCAAGGAGCGTTCCATACTACAAATTTTTCCAGCTATGGAAATCTGGTGATAGTTGTCTTTTTAGTGAAATTTGCAGTGAATTTGGAATGATGGACTGAGAGGGGGGGGGGGGGGGGCCACTGGAGAAATCACTCCTCTTTCTGGTTTACCTAATCTTCTTGACATGGGTTTTTAAAAGATAAACACAGTATACTTCAAAGCCAATTTTGACCTTTTTGCATATTACAAAGAACGGTAGGTTCTGGACTACCAGACCCATGATGCCACTTTTTGGACATCTTGGGGTGATGTCTGACATCCATCATGTTCTCATTGAGAGCAGATATGAGCAGGTCACTGCTCCCAATTATTATTCCTTGAAATAGAATTTCAGAATACTCTCATTCAGTATTAACCACAGATGTAATTCGCAGGTCCATTTTAACCTTCTTGCAGATTCCAAAGAAGGAGAGAATCTTGGCTACCAGAAGTAAACCCATGAAGCAATCCTTGGACATCTTGTTCTCAATAACCCTTCAGCACATATGGGGTGTGAATGGCACCCACCTTTTCATCTGGCCATGCGGCCTTCGTCACTGCATGTTGTGACCGCGAACTCCAAGCAGGGTGATGCTGGGGCGTGATGCTGTCAGAATGTGGTGAACAATGGGGCCTGGCTTGAGCTCTGTTCCAGCCATGGTCATGCCAATTCCCCCCCTGTGAAATTGGGGCCGTGTCCTGAAGGCTCAGCTTTAATTACTTTTATTCATTCACGCAGTAATGGAAAAAGGCCATCGGCTCGCAGAGACGTTTCTAGCCGAGATTCGGCAGAATGTAATATGTATAGAGGCTGAGTTTGACCCATTAGCACATGTGGGGTGTGAACGACAACCACCGCTTCACCCGGCCCTTATCACTGCACGTTGCGACCACAAACTTCCAGCAGGGTGATGTGGAGGCGCTAGAGCGTGACGCTGCCGGAATGTGGCAGACAATAGGGCCTGGCTTAAGCTCTGTTTCAGCCATGGTACTGCGAAGTCCCCCCTGTGAAATTAGGGCTGTGTCCTAAAGGCTTGAGAGCGGAAAAGAGCATATATGAGCAGGTCGCAGCCCCCAACAATTATTACTCTTTTAAGATTCTAATTCAATATTTGCCACAGCTTGTACTGTACATCACAGGGTCAATTTTACCCTTTTTGCAGATTCCAAGAATGAGAGGATCTTGGCTACCAGAAGCAAAACCATGATGCCATCTTGGGATGATGCCTGATGTGTATCATGTTCTTGTTGAGGGCAGATATTAGCACGTCACTGCCTCCAACAAATATATTACTCCTTACATAGCATTTTAAAAGAATCTCATTCAGTATTAACCACAGCTGTTTTTCACAGATCCATTTTAACCTTCTTGCGAATTCCAAAGAAGGAGAGGATCTTCGCTACCAGGAGTAAGCCCATGATGCCGTCTTTGGACATCTTGTGATGATGTCTAATGTGTATCATGTTCTCATTGAGAGCAGATATGAGCAGGTCCAAGAAGAGGAAATAGGACAGACACTGGAAGGTGAAAATCGCGAATGGGCCGAAATATCTTGCTGCGACCCGTATCTCGCTCACGTCAAAGTTCCCTGGGATGGTATTGTAGAGGGTTATGAAGGATGTGATGAAGTTGCGAAAGTTCCTGACCATGCTCCCAATGGATAGCGTCAGGAAGAGCGAGAACGTGCAGGTCAGGAGAAATGTCAGGAACATAAATCCGATCACCTCCGGGGCAGACCGGAGAAGGACCGAAGTCAACAGGTACATTCGAGGGTTCAGACGCAGTAAATGGAGGAACTTGACTGTGCTCAAGATAACGAGAAACGCTGAACTGTATGTCAGGTTGTTCTCCATCATTGCGCCCTCGCGGAAATCGTAGAACCGGCTGGGCTGCTTCCGGTACTCCTCAAACAGTCGCTTGACGAAGACCAGTTGTACGATGTAGAGTGCGATCATGACAAGAGCATTAACAACGATGATGACCTCCAACCAGTTCCATATGGAGGACCAGTAGTGCGCCCTCTGTTCTTTCATGTGACTAAACTCCCGATACATGTAGTACAAAAGGTATATACTGAAAGCCACCTCGCAGATGGTTACGAACATGCCGGTATTACTGGAGGTCCGATGGAGACGTACGCTGTTAATTTGAAACATCTTTAGCATCCCGCCTCCTGCAGGTGTTTCCAAAAGACAGGTCACGACACCAAACATGTTGATGTTGCCATTGTACACTGCCCAGTCTATAAAGATTGCTCTTGTGTGCTCATCCAACCAGCGGCGAGCTTTCATTTCCGCTACGTTCTCCTCAGCCTCTAACAAATCGTTACCCAGATACCATACATAACCACCCTTGCCATAGGTGGTGATCTTTCCAGCATAGGGTAAGGATATACCACCCTGGTGATTCCATGGGTTGAAGTCATCCTCTGTGAGAGTTGTAGGGTGCTGCCAGCTTCTGTTGTAGTTCCTCTTATCCTCGCTAAGCCTGCTGTATGGTGACCAACACTCAGGAATATTGGCTTCAGAGTCTTTTATAGTCTTCACCAGAGTACAGGAATCTATCAACAAAAAAGATATCAGTCTAATTTCGAAACTGTCACACTTCCAGAAGTTTTACCCCATGATATTTCTGTAACCGTATCTCACTTTTCGGGTAAAAAGTGCTGTAATAAATATTAGGGCTTGTACGATCATCAGAATCGGATCTGCCAATATTTTGTACTATCGGCGAAACATCTGATCGGCAAATAAATGATTTGTATTCACCGATGTTTACAAATCGTGTTCATTTGATAAACAAGCATTGAATTGAATACATTTTCATGCGGTATATATTTTGTTATATAACTTGTAATTAACGCAAAATTGGTCACTTTATGTACAGAATCCGCCAAAAATTTAAGGAATTTGTCTCAGGCCATAGGGTGTATTATTCAATGCAACTATTGGACCTCGCGTCGATGGACATAGCCTGACACGATGACAGCGATACATTGTTCACTACTAATTTTCTAATTTCAAATCGTAAAAATAACATCAGATCGGTCATCCGATCAGCAAGGAAAAATCATTTCAGCAAGTCCTAATAATAATCCTGACCCAACATCCTGTTTTACACTGGTTCAGTCATTTCTGTCCAGTTTAGTTTCCAAATTAATCCTCTATGGCACTCATAAAATCCTGAATATAGTGCCCAATGTAAATTATGTGTGTGCTTCCAGCTATGAACATTGACCTTGAAGAGGGTAATTGTCCAGGCTATGGTGATAGGTTTTAATCCTATAGGGAGGTGGTTATAGTCATATAATTGGAAACCATATAATAAACAGGCTTTGACAAGTTTTGGAATAGGACAATTTTTCCTCATGATGAGGATTCCCCTCAAAATCGCAATTATTAGAATGTTCTGGTACTGCATATTAACCCCCTCAATGTCATGGTCGCACTTTTGCGGCACAACAACATTTCCTTGAGACGCCATGGTCGCATTACTGCGACGAATGAACAAGGTTTCGTTTTTTGTTGTGACTGTAGTTTACTACCCCCTCTATTGGGCACAAATATGTCAGTTTGGTAGATAACAAAGTTCTTGTTCTAGTGGTGTATAGGTCTATGGTACGTTGCATTGAAGATTACGGAGAAAAGATCGTTTGAAAAGCGGGTGTTTTGAATGTGACTATAACAGGCAAAATGGCAGTTGTTGAATACTTCAAACGATGGTGATTAGAGTGAGTGGGATTCTGACAAAATTCGGATGAATAGACAGGTGAAACTTCTTCCAATGATGAAAACATTGTAAATCCCTAGGCTAGGCCTAAGTGAGGCCCCCTAACGCTAAAGTTAGTGTTGTTAGGCAAGTGGCTAGGCTGAACAATGTGCGAGTACGTACCTGGGGCCACGTGTACATGATGGGAGAGGAGTTGCAAGGCAAGTGGCCAGGGGTTTGAGTGGAGCATCTTAGTATCAAAAGAAAGCTTATCAATTCTGAACAACTTAGCTGTACTTCATATTTTTGTTGGAGCATGTCTTTATTTTCAAAATTTTAGATCATAAATAGCTACTGGGTAACTTGTTCGGTTCTTTAAAATGACCGGCGCTGGGGTGATGTTGTGTACAAAATGGCTGGCATTGAAAGGGTTAAAGACTGGCTATCAGTTGTTCCATTGGCCGTGTTTTAGTCAACTGTTAGCTGACTGTTAATTGACATATATGGCAATCTCTATACCATATATGGTAAAACATGGCCATTGTTAATAGTGAGGAGAATTCACTACAACCAATTTGTTCTGTCCAAAATGCTATGTGAACAATTATTTTGTGTACAATTATTGTATCTAGCCTAAATATAGTCATGGACGGTGCAGGTTATATATATGGTTAACAGAATTACTGGCTGATAATGAAAAATTGCGAAAATGACCAAAGGTCTAGAGAAATTCCTAGTAGTGATGCAACTCTGCATTGTGAATCCTTTCCTCATTCCTAATTGAAAATGATGAATGTTATGGTACGGAGCACAATGATTAGCTCCCCATTTCCCACTCTGCGACCTCCCTTAGTTTGCCAGGGTATTGCTTTCACAGGAAATCTGTTTTTTCTACAACTGAGAGATTGAGTAGGTGGGGAAAAGTCATCGGCTGGGAAGTGAAAGCAGATTATCTTTTTTACATAACCAGATCATGTGATGGATTCTCAATTAATGTTAGGTAATAAAACAAAGAAACACATTAACAATTACTTTTATCTTAAGCAGTGAAAATCTTTTGATAATTGACTTGTGTGATAGTGAAGTTATTGTAGATTTATGTTGTTTAAAGGAGAACTGAAGGCAAAATTTTCGAAGATATGTTGTAGAGCAGTCAGATTCAAGTACTTTACCAAAAAACTGCATTCCAAAATCTTGTTTAGTTTTCAAGTTATGTTTTCTAGCAAGTATATGACGTCACACAGGGACAACAAGATTCTAATGTAATTCATTGTTTTTTACTTCAACGGTTCCCATTAATGACAACTGATGTTTTCATTTTGGTTTGTTGAAGTACAAATAATATAAATACAACTATCACTTCTTTCTTTGAAAATAATTAAACAAATTATAAAGAAATACATTAGTCAAAATAGCTAGTAGTCCCTGTGTGACATCATAGACTTGCTAAAAGTCTCCTACTTTTCCAATTTAGAACTCAAAAACTAGTAAAGATTTTTAATGCAGTTTTTTGGTAAAGTACTTGTATTTGATTGCTCTACAACATACCTCTACGGAAAATTTACCATCAGTTCCCCTTTAACCTGATTGATCCGGTAACACTAGTGAAACCTGACCAAATTTAATTGTGGTGAAATTTGAATGAAGTATGTACCCTTGAGAGGGTTATGTGAAGATTACATTCAACTGCAGTACTAAAGCAAGTATCTGTGTTCATTTTCTCACAGCCATATCAGTACATAACGCACAGATGATGTTATAATACCATTCCACGTTGCAAATATTCAAAATGTTTGGGAGTAATCTTGATATTGTTAGTTTTTTCATATTGTTTTCCGAATTGTTCAGTTTGGCCATATGCCTGTGCCCATTCCTTGTCATGTAAAAAGCACACACTTACAAATTTGTCTCCATCAAATTCTACAATGGCATGCCCCATTCGTCACAAATTGGGCAATGAATGAGGAGAAGCTTTTGTAAGGGCATTTCTGTTTTTTTTGTGCGTGAACTCGCATCCTATAGCCACTTTTCTGAATGCTCAAAGAGGTGGTAGCAACCTTTCCATCACTACTGCAGGACAGTTATGTCAAAACAAAACCAATAAACTCAATAAATCTCTAAGTCCTGAACAAAAAACATTTAAAGGTATATACAGGGTTTGGTGCAGCTACAAAAACCGTTTCGAAACACAATTTGTCATGTGCATATCACAAGAAATATATCCAATAATTACGATTTTGCTTTCGTCAGAAGGTTAAACCAAAATGTAACTTAGAATACAATGAAAATTGGAATTGAGATTCAATAGCACCTTTCAGTATTGTCAAAATTGCTGCTGCATTATAACAATAGCAACTTCAATTCAATCTGCAGGACTGAACTGTAGTGCGCAGTCAAGAACCTGGAGTCGAAATGTGCAGCTGCTCTATTTACATGTGTTCACGTTGAATTGAAGCTAGCAACGTAGCCTATAATGACTACTACTAAGAACATAGATGTAAAAACTATTTTTGAGCTGGCAACATAGAATTAAGTTACTAATTTCTCTTCCAGGAAATGAATTTAGGGAAAATAAACACTATCGCATGTAATCATATTGAAAATACAAACGAACCACGGTTAATCGCACAAACCCTGTATGTACCTTCAAAAGGGCCCCCGGGCCCCCTGGCTGTGCTCCGCTTGCTTCGATCACCATTAGTCAAATTAACCAGCACTAACTTTTCTCTAGCTAGAACCCTGCTGGAAACATATTATATTCTAAGATGACCATAATTATAATGTCAATGAAATCTGCTGATATTTGAAAAACTGGATTTTTGTGGGTCCAGCAAAAATTGGTTTTGGTACTTCTTGAGAAAATAAAAATTATGAAGAGAGATACTATTTTTTACAGAGTTGGATGGAAACCTCTTGATCCTAATTATCTTTATACCATTGCGACTGCGAATTTCAAGCAGGGGGATGCGGAGGCACTGGGGCATGACACTGCTGAAATGCAGCAGACAAGAAGGATGGGCGTAAGCTCCGTTTCAGCCATTGTCCCTACAAGTCCCCAATTGAAGCCGTGTCCTAAAGGCTTAACTTTAATCACTCTTATTCCTATCAGCAGTAATGGAGGTGGCCATGTGCTCGCAGAGACGTTTCTAGCCAAGAATCGGCCGACTGTAGTATGTATAGGCTTGCCTGTTGGAGTTCAATTTCGTAAACGTTAAACGGCCGTTTTTTCGGAACCGTGTACTGTGTACACGATGATCCAGATAAAAAAATTGCCAGTTTTTGATTTTTTTTGCTAGATTAAGAATTTTTTGCCAGTTTTTTATTTTTTTGCCAGTTTTATAATTCAACAGTGTTGTAGACCATTGAGAAATTACAAA
>JAODUJ010072203.1:0-11824 GCA_027564615.1 Psolus chitonoides | reverse complement strand
ATAGGGTTCATGTACTCATTATGGGGAACACACATACCAAGTATGAACTTGATCCAACCAGGCATAGTCGACTTAGCATGTTTACAAGCAAAGAGTACCAAAAATACCTAATTTTACCAAATTTCCATTTTTGACCAAAAATGAAGTCGGACCTCCACCAAAATCAATAGGGTTCTTGTACTCATCATGAGAAAGCAACACACCAAATTTAAACTTGATCGGACCAGGCATGGTAGACTTAGCGTGTTTACAAGGTTTTCACAATTTGACCTCTGTTGACCTCAGATGACCTCTGCCCTTCCCCAAAAACAATGGAGATCATGTACTCATTATGGGAAACATACATACCAAATATGAACTTGATCCAACCAAGCATGGTCGACTTAGCGTGTTTACAAACAAAAAGTACCAAAAATAGCGAAATTTCACAAAATTTCTATTTTTGACTAAAAATGATATCAGACCTCCACCAAAATCATCAGGGCTCTTGTACTGATCATGAGGAAGCTACACACCAAATTTAAACTTGATCGGACCAGGCATGGTAAACTTAGCGTGTTTACAAGGTTTTCTTAATTTTACCTCTGTTGACCTCTCCCAAAAACAATAGGGATTATGTAAGTCATTTTGGGGAACATACATACATGTTGGACTTATGATGTTCACAAGCCAAGCGTCACTTACATACATACACACACAAACATATGCCAGCATGACTACATAATAATGAATATTTATAATGTGCACATATCCACAATAAACCCTCATGGCGCATACAGAGCTCACAGTAATTAAAAACCAGAAAACCAAGGTTTTGTGATTACTTGCCTCTTTGAAGGGCATTGTTTCAGTCTGGTATATGGCCATTCATTTATTACTTGTTTTATGCTGACACATCTAGCTATAACCAAGCAGACAACACTGCATTGCTAACTTGGGACCAGTGCAGGTGTCAGTGTTTGACACCTGTTGACATCCATGCTAAAAACATATCCCACCCTCACAAGTGATACCTACCAATACTTCAAAAAAATAAGACATAAGGTTCCCAAGTTCATATTGACAATATAGGAATTGGTTCTAAGCCCTGCCTGCCCGCTTAATATTATAAGTGAGATTGGCAATGAGTTTCAATGAGGTATTTACCTACACGTGTACCACAGCTCCTACCAATGCCACCAAACAGGTTTGGACAAAATCGAACAGACGGTTGTCAAAATATTCACATTTGGAGAAATTGCTTTTAAGCCCTGCCTACTCATGAATATTAATGAGAATGGCACGAAAATCAATACGGACCATCTATTCAACATGAACAATGCATGTACGAAGTATGACAATCCACCATGGCACTGCTGAGATCACATGGTTACAAGCAATTTTCAGCAAAATTACATTTGACTCCGCCCCTCATGAATATTAATGGGATGCAATGAGCTACTACCCTACACATGTACCCCACTCCCTAAGGAAGGAAGGAATGCCACCAAAACAAGTTTGAACAAAATCAGACATACGGTTGCCGAGATATTGATATTTAAAGCAATTGCTTCTAAGCCCCTTCCACTCATGAATGAGATTGGTACTAGAATCAATAGAGATATTCTACTCACCATAGGCAACTTATTCACCAAGTATAACATCAATCCCCTATGGCCCTGCTGAGATCATGTGATTACAAGCACTTTTCAGCGAAACTACATTTGGCCCCACCCCTCATCAATATTAATGAGATGCAACACGGTACTAACCTACATATATACCCCACCTCCTACTAATGCCATTAAAACAAGTTTAAACAAAATCGGATATACGGTTACCGAGATATTCACATTTGAAGGAATTGCTTCTTAGCCCCTCCCACTCATGAATATTAATGAGATTGGTACTAAAATCAATCTACTCACCATGGGCAACTATGTGCTATGTATAACATTAATCCCCATGCACTGCTGAGATCATGTGATTACGAGCAATTTTCAGCATAATTACATTTGGCCCCACCCCTCATGAATATTAATGAGGTACAATAAGTTATTAACCTGAACATGTATCTCTCCTCCTACCAATGCCACTAAAACAAGTTTGAACAAAATCAGACATACGGTTGCCGATATATTCACATTTGAAGAAATTGCTTCTAAGCCCCACCCACTCATGAATATTAATGAGATCGGCACCAAAAATAATAGGGATCATTTCAGGAATATTCAGAACATGTTGTATAGCTTAGTAGCCCCCAACTCTAACTGGGTGCTAATTGAGTGCTAAGCCCTGCCCACTCATGAATAATAATGAGGTTGGCACCAAAATCACTAGGGATCATCTACTCACCATTGGCAACTTATATACCAAGTATGACATCAATCCACCATGGCACTGCTGAGAAAAAGTGGTTACAAGCAAGTGCCTAGCTGCAATTCAGATGCAATAACCACTTGACCACAAAGTGTGTTGGCTGACAAATATTTCATCCAGGTATATGAAGCGAGAAATCAATACCTATAGTAGCTACCTCTGTACAGTTATGAAAGAATTTTCTTACCCTGCATAGCATCCTCATCATTTATCCAGCCATCCTCTTCTTTTATACCATTTTCCATTGGCTAAGACTGTTTAATGTTCCACGCTAAGAGAATGTGAATAAAAATGAATCATTCAGATGGATAACCAGAAAACCATGCATTCAGGGACGGAAAATTCTCGCTTACCACATTTTTGTATGCATGACATACATGAGGAAATATTTCCCTTTGAACCAATGTTTTCACTTGATAAACTTTACCCAGGCTGAATGAGCCACTAGCAGCACTGATCCAATTAGGCCACATGACCAGTCTCTCGATAATACTGGCAAATGTACGATTGCTACATAAACAATTAGATTCACTCTGGGTGGAGTTGAGGTGGCATTGTTTCAAACATAGCTTCACAGGGATGCAGCCCCTTAAACCGGAAAATGTCTGGCTCTGAACCAGGAAATACAGTATGTTCATATATAGGCTATTTATAGGCCTACAGCATGTAACAGTATTTGCTACAACATGGAATCATATATCTGATCCATATACAATCGAGTGGCTATCACTCCAGACTCAAGATCTTGTTTTGAGAGTTTGCGCCTTATCGGTGACTACTAACGTAATGTTTTTGGGCAAGATACTTTCTTTGAAGTAGTGGGTCATTTGGGCGAGTGAGTAGCACTCTAGACACGAGATCCAGAGTCTGAGCCTGGTCAGGTGATTACTATGTTACATTTTTAGGCAAGATACTTCATCGCGAGTAGTGGGTCGTATCGGTCGAGCAGTTAGCTCTCCAAACCCGAGATCGGGTGACTTCTGCATTATGTTTTTATCCATGTTACTTTATTCTGATAGCCTCACTTCAGCCAGGTGTGTATATGGGTACCAACATAGTGCATATGTTGGGTAGGTAACAAACTCGTTGTATGGTAAGAATGGCACCCCCACCTCTAAAACAGATTGCAACCTTGCAAAATGTAAAGAAAAGGGAGTTATGCATCCCCGTCTATGATCTAAAAATTTAACTATTTACCCATATACCGTTACACAACACCCCTCCCCCTGCTCTGTGACCACCTATGCCAGTGGCTATTTATCTCTGTCACGTGTAGCCTACTGGTACGATCATAGAGAACAAAACACCGCCGGGCGGTGTTATTTTTACAGGAAATGACTATTCGCGATAACACAGCATAGGCATAAGAAAACTATAACATAGGAAAAACATAAACAAGAATTTTCCTTCTCAGAATGCATCTAGGGTACTGCCCATACATGTAGTTCTATTTGCGATAAGGTATATGCCATATTTATAGCTTTGCACAAGATTGTGAAGATGTAAAGATCATTATTATGCTTTAAAATGTATTAAAAGTCCAGAACAAAATGAAAACTCGAAAGACTATGTACAGTCTGGAAATAATTAACCTGTGCATAGATTCCAACCAAAAATATCTGAAAATCGCGTTTGGGGCTGAATTTTTGCCCTTTTTTTTATGCCCAGGGCTTGTAGCCAGGATTTGGCACTCTCGGGTATTGAAGAAGTGATTTTTACAGTAATCCCAAGTCTTGAAAAGCTGGTATTGCAACCTTACTCTTGTTCGATGCCTAGGTCAGTTATTTTTTTGAGAAAACCAGAAATCCAAAAGGATTAAACTTAGTTTTCAGTGTCCAACCTTTGCTGACCTCGGCTTACCCCCTCACTTCCACCAAAATCAATAGGGTCCCTGTACTCTTCGTGTGTCGTGTATGTATGTGTGTGTGTATAAGTGTGTGTCTGTGACACTTGCTTGTAACCACGTTTTCTCAGCAGTTCCAAGCCGGTTTGATATCATACTTGGCATGTGTGTTCCCAATATTGAGTAGATGATCTCTATTGATTTTGAAGGAGGTCAACAGGGGTCAAAAAATGCTAAATTTACTGCTTTTGGCTGGCAAAATGCCAAACTGGCAGCCATGACTACGATCTGGCTATAGTTCACTTCCCTGTTTGCAGGGTGTTGCCTAACATGCGATTTGATATTTAGGCTACCCCTATTGTGGCGACCGTGAAAATTTCCACCACGCTCGTTTGAACTGCGGTAAAACTGGAGTTGATTGTCTCACAGACGCCAGAGGGGAGAATTGATGACTTTCTGTGAACTATTACAGCACAGTGTGATTTCAACTGAGGTCAGTCGCGAGATTTGGTGGACAGATGTGTATTTGAAAAAAAAAAAAAAAAAACCTGACCGACTGGACCTCCCGATTTTTCCCTTTTAAGGGCAACACAATTATTTTTTTGGGCCTGATGAGATCATTACAATCAATAATTAAATCATTAAAATAGTGTAAGATCCAACTAATTAGATGAACCTTCATGCCATGTTTCACAGGATGCTCAAATCCACTCCAAGATATGTCTATCAGAGGATATTTTGTACCCCATGCACAGTACCAGTGCCTCAGGGCAGAATATTATGCAACAGTAAGTACAAATCTCCAGCAAATGCCCATTTCCTCTCCCATGCCTACCAGAACAGAAGGCTTGTTCAGAGGAATTTAGCTACCAATAATTAATTGGTCTTTAAATTCAAGGTAATAGCAAAGTCCCTAACATAATTATGAAAAACCTCAAGTGGAGTTGATACACATTAGGATTCCAACTATGTCTAACGATTCAGCAATGGCATAGGAGTTGCTCCAAAGATTATCCATTTTAACAAGATGCATCAACTTGCTGAAAACTGTAACATGCATGAAAATGTGCTATCCAACAAGTCTGAGTGACTAAATACCTTGCTTAAAACAGTCCATTATTAATGAAGGCAAGCTACACAAGGGGATTTAACTGAGGGCGCACTAAAACCAGTAATGTGCAAGTGATGAAGAAACAGGGAACTGCGCAAGTGGCAGATCATTCTCAGAATATACAACATGACATGTTTGTGTACAGGTGATCAATTATTTACACTTTATTTTCATAAGTATTGATTATTTCATGAATTACCTTCTTCACAGTTTGTCCCTCTAAAGTACTGAGTGCAGAGACAGAAATACTCAGAACCAGATACTGCCCTCAAGCAGGTTGCATCATTTTGGCACGGAGAAGTCTGACATGGGCTAATTTCTAAGACGAAAAACGACAGATATGTTGTATAATCATGAAAACTAAAGAAAAGATCATTTAAACATGAAATAACACACTGTGCATCAATATGGTGGTGTGCATGGTGCAGTGGTTGAGTGTTCTGCTTGCACACAATAGGTCCCGGGTTCAAATCCGCCTTGGTGACTACTTGCTCGTCAAAAGGGCTGCACTGCAGTTGTTGTTCATGGCTTTGATGTAGTGCTACAATGCACCTCTCTCAGTGTTAAGGAAAGTGGCTCAAGACTGAGAGTTTCACTCATGTCCGTCGAATGGGGACGTTAAGTGGAGGTCTTGGAAGCAGGACTGTTTCATGAGCCTTGTTACCCTCTGAGCACTTTTCGAAAAGAGAAGGCGAACTCTTGTCGGTGTCATCCATGATCACAATTAGGTTCAATGTTTAGGTTAACATATCTATGGGTTTAGGAAGTCAAATAAGGACTCATTGAGGAACCCTGAAGCATGGGGGATCATGGATGAACACCAGCAAAAGCTCGACTTCTCTTTTCGAACGGTGTTTAGAGCATAATGAGACAGGCGTGTAACTATTACAATCCCATCCTGCTCCCGGGACCCCTATTTAACGTCCTCATCACACGGACGTGAGTGAACCTCTCAGTCTCAAGCCACTTTCCTAAATGTTGAGAGAGGTGGTAGCAAACTGTTCGTCATCACTGCAGGACAGCCATGCCGAACCCAACCAAAGAACCTATTTTTTCTAATTTTTTTCCCCCAAATTAATTGTTTCCCACGATAACAAAACCAGTCAACAACTGCAGTACAGCTTTTTGACGAAACTAGAAATCGTGGAACCATCAACAACTGCTGTACAGCTTTTCGACGAGCAAGAAAGGCATGAGTGGGTTTCGAACCCGGGCCTATTTGGTGCAAGCGGAACAGGCAGGCGTGTGCAACCTTTTGACTACTGGGCCACATTGCGTTTCTGAGAGCAGTTGGGGGGCCGCATCGGGGCAAGACATGGGGAGTGTCTAAGAGGAGAGGCAGCTCCCAATTTTCTCGTAGTTTAGAGTACTTAGATGCAAAATAGTGCTATAATTTGCAAATTTTTGAAGTCAATTCATGTTCAAGAATTCCACATTTCGTGGTATAATTATATTTGATTGGAGAAAAAAAACATTTAATGAGAATCACTTTGCATTGGTACGATCACCGTATTCCTTGAGGTTCACGGTACACTGTCGAGAATACCCATGTTACATGAAATCTAGTGATTGTTTATGTTTATGGCGAGCTGAACGTCAACTCCAAATTGTGGTCAAATAACAAGTCAAGAGCCGCAGATAGGGCAAATTTGATTTTGCTTCGAGGGCCGCAAAAAATGTAGATGCTTGCTGCATATGGCCCACGGGCACATGACTGCTCTACACACTGCACCACGCTACCATGTATTGGCGTAACCTATCCCTTGGGACACCTTGCTGACTACCAGATCCAGATGCCTATTATGCTGTCAAGTGATCATCAGCCAATATACAAACAAATTTACCAACTACAGTATAATGGATATATGGAATTTGGAGCATTTTCCGTGTTTTTTTGTGAATATCTCTCCCATCTCACTATCAATCCTAAATTAATTACCACCATCAGTATCTTTAGTTCGACCCCTTCAAATTGTTATGATTTTTTTACAAATGGATAAAAACTACGGAAGTTATGACCAAATGAAAAAAAATACTTTCGGCCAACTTTTTTACGGAATTTAACGCACCTGTCACTAAGTCGAACCTGCCACTGAAACAACCCAATCATTTTCTGAACAATTTTCATGGGAAAAGAACATCAGTTAGTCACAACTCTTGAGCCAAAATTTACAAAAATCCATTTATAGAAACAGTCATAATGGTTGAACACATTTTTTGACTAGCTTAGGATAGGCTACAAGCATTTTAGCAAAGTTTGCATCGCTAGGTATGGGGCAAATGCGCAAAATCCGGGACATTGACGATACTGCAGTCATTCAAAAGGATAGTCCAATCAAACATAAAAACTTATTTATTGTAGAAAATCCATATCATTAACTGAAAACCCGATGTCGATATCTGCTACCAATATATCAGTTTCAAGGTTTTTCGATTCAGCTGACAAAATGTTTTGAACATCAATCACATGTTGTCACACATTGTCTATCACATTTTATGTATTTCTTTAAATTGGCTGACCAATTTCTTCCTGAAATGTTCGGTTTTGGAATGTCCAGTAAAAACAACCATTTCTTGTCAAATGACTCAATTACGCTTTTTACCATGTGATCACAATTTTAGTGACTGGCTTTTGTAGACCTATGAACCTTGATGCAAATAATGCTTCTTGTGAACCATTGGGGGCACCTACACACCGAGTAGTAATTTTATAAAACCTGCATGCTGATTAAACCTAATCTGAGTAAGTATTGTCAAAATATCCTGTTTACCCAGTGTCTGACTAAATATAACCCTGACCAAATATGGAATGTAACCATTGTAAAAGTTGCTTGATGTGTTTCATAGAAAGTCCACCCATAGCGAGCTCACACTGATGACAATGATATGAATGTTGCCAAATTTCAAAATATAGAAGTTTCGGTAGAACTTCTCATTTTCACCTTACTTCAAATCACTGTACTTGTTGAAATGACCTTGTTATGAGAATCTTTGTCCACTAAACAGCATAACATATTTATTGATATATATATATATATAACATATTTCCAGGTATATTTCCAGTTTTTTTTTCAATGAATTTGGAGGAAGTGTTTTGCTGATCAGAAACACACTGATTGATGCTGTTTACAAGCTTAATTTGACCTTTTGGCCTGAGATGACATGAGACCAGCAGCAAACCAATACAGAATACTCATTATAAGGAACATATTCACAAGGTTTTCAATGTTTGACCCAACATGAACTCTTACCTCTGCCTGTAACAAAATGGTTCTTGTATGACAAACCTGAAAACCTAATCTTGTTATTAAAATATCCTGTTCTCAAAGTTTTATTCAGTGTAAGAAGCTGTTTTGATCAACCTATTTGAGTTAGCATGTTTACGAGCAGCATCCCAGAGACACATGCACCACCAAAACTGTATTGATACCATCTTCCTCAATGTAAAATCTATCAAATTAATCCTACCGAGTTGACAGAAGAAGCCTTCATAGCCAGTGGTACAGCTACAAGTGAATGAGTTTCCAGATCGGACACAAGTACCACCATAGAGACATGGGTTACTGCCACAGGGATTACTCACTGAAATTAGAAGAAATGTTAAAAACAATGTTTGGGCATACAATACATACTGCCTCCCTTTTGAAGTTGATGTTACTTCAGCTGAGAATCATTGTGACAAAAAAATGATATATTGTCGGTGTGTCCCATGGTACATGCATGCAGTCTACCCAAACAGATATACAGAGGTTTAAAATAGTGTTTTATTGCCAGGCCTCGGGTTAAACTGGGAATGAAAGGACTAATTTGGCCCAACTTATTTACTATCTTTAATTCTTAATGCTTCTGCATGATTCCAACAATAAAACCAAGACCTTTCTTCTGGGAATAGATGATAATGAAGTCATTTATATAGCGTTTTTTACGTATATACGTTCCAAAGCACTTCACATCCATTACCCTGATCATTGGTATAACTCGTATGACCCACACATACGTGAATACGAGGGCTGCTAAGATTAGTGCCCCAATTCACAAGTCACTCCCACAGGTACCCATATAAACACCTGGGTGGAGGGAGGTGGTGGGGATAAAGTGTCCTGCCTAACAACACAACGTAGGGACGAGGATTGGAATCGAACCTGTGATCCGTAGATTGTCAGTCCAATGCCTTAACCCTATAGACGTGTCTGGGTCGCATGTGACCCTACCTCTTCCCCTGGCTACGACACGCTCAGAACTGCGAGTAGCGAAAGAATATATCTAGCAGGGAGATGCAGGGGCACTGAGGCCCGACGATACCGAAATTTCGCAAACAATGGGGGCTGTCTTAAGCGCCTCCTCAGCCCTTGTTGCACGAATTCCCCCTGCCCAATGGCAGCCATGGGTTATAGAGTTACCTACTAGGCTACTACACTCCCAAAAACAAAACTGTTGTTATTAATGCAACACTTACATGTTTCGCATCTTCCTCCCTGATAGTCATCTGTACAGGTACATGAATATTCATCAGCACTGCTGCTGCAAGATGCACCATTAAGACAGGGTAAACTCTGACAAGGGTCTTGATCTGAGGGTAAAAGCAGAGTAGATTTATACTAAGGACACATATTTAAATACCCAATGAAGATCCTGCATATTTATAAACGCTGCCGCTACAAGGCGAACTAATAATACAGGGTTTAATAGTTATCTTCATCTGGTGGTAAAGGGAAGTGTGGTAAATAAATATTCTTATTATCTGAACTAGTTGGGACTCTTTTAGGTAGTTCAGACAATGGAAAAGTTCAGATAATCAAGGTTTCATTCTTCAGTCATTTCTGCATGGGAAATTGTAACATAATTTTGTTTTTGTATGACCATATAGGACAGATCAAAATTTTTGGTCTTTCCAATCAATGCATTGGCATATGAAAATGAATATGTTCTGACAGTACCATTTCTCTACCAATTGGTACCTTACTTACTGTAGGTACTGTCAGAACATATTTTCAATCAATGCATTGACATATGAATAGGTTCTGACAGTACCATTTCTCTACCAATTGGTACCTACAGTAAGTAAGTTAGTAACTAACTTACTGTAGGTACCAATTGGTGGAGAAATAGTACTGTCATACATATTCATTTTCATAGTTACTAACTCAGATGAAAACTGAAAATTCAATGTAAGTGGGAGAACAAGACAGTAGAGTAAAGCTTGTTAAAATTGAATAATTGGTGATGTTATGCTACGGATTATGTTACAGAATATGACTGAATGTGTGGTTCGGATATTCAGGGGTTCGGATAATAAGGGTTTTACTGTATAACAAAGTTTTCCATGTTTTACACCATAAAAATAGGTCACATGCTATGTTGACAAGTATAACTTGCACATTTGCTTGTTTACTTACATATTTGACACCTTTCACCAACGTATGGCTGAGTACAGATGCATATGAACTCTCCTTCTTGTTGGGCAAAGCAGAATCCTCCATTGAAACAGGGGGATGTTCCACATGGACCCTCATCTATTGTATAAGAAAAAAAATGACTTGGACAGTTTTATACAACACCCAATTATATCCACGACATTTCATTGGACGAGTGCTGGTCACATGACATCAAATAAATATACCTTTGCTCGCCTACGTCACTGATCATCATGTACCAGGTATCAGCAATTATTATCGAACACTCGAGTAAATTCTCCTCACTGGATTGGAGAATTGTTCGTCACATGACATTCAATAAAATGTACTATTGCACACTCGTGCAATAGTATTTACTATTGCACGCTTAGGTCCGTACCATTATCCTGTATAGGTTAAGCATATTTTTTTCAACATTTTTTGTATATTACCTCCAACCGAATCCCAACCAAATGACAAATATTTTCTTGGGTGTTATATGAAACAAATAATGAATGTTTTTACATTCGTATGATAGTAAAAATATTTCTTGTTTTGTTCCTTTCAACTCAGCTACGCCTCGTTGAATGGAATGTTCCATCTTTCAACTCGTGAATATTTTTACTATCGCACTCATAAATTTTTATTTTTATATACTATTGCATGCTCAGATCAACCCATGGTTATGTCATATCGGTACCGCACAATAATAGCAGTGATATTATAGTTGCACTGTAATGTGTTAACCTAATGTGTACAGTGTTACTGTTCATAACTTTCTAGTTAAAAATGTTTGTTTTGTGGGAGTCAAAGATCAGGTCAAGTCAAGGTCAGAATATAAGTAAACCTATATTTTTCAATATCTATTAATCATTCAAAAGGTGTTGTATAAAACAAATAATGAATGTTTTTACATTCGTGCAATAGTACAAATATGTTCATGAGTTGAAAGATTGAACGCTCCATTCAACGAGCAAGTGGTTCAGTGGTTGTACCCGCGTCTTCCAAGCATGAGGTCGTGGGTTCAAATCCCGGCTCGGACATTAAAATTGTCCACTAGTTTCTGGGTTGTAGTTTCCAATCTGCTATCCCTAAATCATAGACGTTAACCTGTGCGTT
>JAODUJ010072092.1:0-11826 GCA_027564615.1 Psolus chitonoides | reverse complement strand
CACTAAGAAATTGCTAATGATTGCGTGAGAAAACGTCCGCTCTGACCTAAATAACAAAATGTTTACTTAGTTACATTAGTAAACAAACACAGTTGTGCCGGATTTCTGGCAAGTATACAGAATTAAAGGAAACAATGCGTTTATTCCCTATACTTATTTCAAACACAGGTAAGCAAAACATCTACGGAGTATATAATAAGGCGCTCAGTGATATACAGTAACGCATTGACTTATAGGGTGTCATAACACTACATGACACTCAGACAAGACCTTGAATGAAGGTTGTTAAATGTACCGTAGCGCTTCTGTTGTGGACTAAGTATGTTTAACTTTGATCGGTTTCTTAACCAGAAATTCAAAAGTGTTCGAGACTATGTGGCACTATTGCACAATGCATATCATCATTTAGATCATAAATGGCATTGAATTAACTGTAAAATTATTAATTTTGGATAATTATAATAATATTAACAAGGTATTGGAGACAAATTACAATTGGTTCTACCATTTATTACCCACATCGACGGAGTCGGAGTAAGTTATGTTTTACTTGCCGTGTATGTGTGTGCGTGTTTGTGTGTGTGTGTGTATTGACTGTAGGGTAGGGCATCTTCCAGGGGGGACAAGACATATCTCTATGTAGGTATGTGTGCGTGTGTGTGTGTGTGTGTGTAGGTATTGTACCCTCGATAACTAAAACACTACTGGATGGAATCGGATCAAATTTGGTAGGCATGTTAGGTTTGTAATAAACTTGTGTCTAACAAATTTTGGTGATTGTTGGGTAAAAGGTCACAGAGTTCAGGAGAGGTCAAATGTTACTACTTTGTTATTACCACAATATTTCAGGAACTGTTGGTTTAATGATCACTAAATTCAATGAGAGTACTAACGATACAGCCAGGATGAAATACCTGCAGTATGGGAGGGGTAAGGTCAAAGGTCACATAGTTAGGAAGGGGTGTACGAAGATGCGTTTTCCCAGTATATCTCAGGCACTACTCGAGGAATTTGAACCACATTTGGCAAAGGTAATGAATACCCATCAGGGATGAGTTCAAAAAAAATAAGGAGTGGTAAGATCAAAGGTTACCATCCAGGGAGCGGGAAGATGTGGAATGCGCTAAGCGAAATAAGTTGAACTGCCTAAGTCATGAATTCCCCGACAGACCTTTATTCAATCTGGTAGACATATTCAGTATTAAATGAGAATTAGTTCCTATTATTATTTGTCTTTAATATTTGTTTGGAATAATAATTATTCCAAACAAATATTAAAGACAATTCTTGGAACGAAGTATTAATGCATACTGATTCTAACAACGTATATCATGCTTTATATAATTATTTTAATACCATTTATAATCAGTGTTTTCCGATGAATGAAACACCGTGTTAGTGAAACAAAAAAAGAGGTGTAAAAAGAGACACCCATGGAGAACAAAGGGATTCTTAGTTTCTATCAAAAGAAAGAACAAACTTTTTAGGCACTACATCAAAAAACCATCTAATGGCAATAAAACTTCCTACACCACATTTAGTAACAAGCTATACCACGTTATTAAATTCTCGAAAAAATTATATTTTAATAACACATTTAATCATCAATCAAAGGATTTTCCAAATGGGAAAACTACTCATAAAATTTTGCATAATAACAGTAAACAATCATCATATCCTGCTTCTTTCAAAGATGGCGATAGAGAAATTAGTGATAACGATGAGATCGCTAATAAGTTTAACAACTACTTCACAAATATAGGACGATCACTGTCAAGTAAGATTAACCACATGGGAACACAACGTGACTTTATGCATGAAGATATAAACAATTGTTCTATTTTTACCTACCCTGTTTGCAAGAATGAAATTTTACAAATTACAACAGGATGTGATGACTTTAAGCCAGGAATAATAAAGCAAGTTATATCTTTTATTGTAAAACCACTAACTCACATTTTTAACATATCTTTCAATACTGGAGTTTTCCCAGATGATAATGTAGTTTTAGGTCTTGTATCAACGCGGTAGCGTTATCACACCACTGTATATTTTCACCCCTGGTCATAGGTAACTTGTCAAACCCAAACTGGTAGCGTGGTGTAGAGGTAGAAGTAAGCGCTTTCACCACAGAGTCCCGGGTTCAATCCCTAGCCTGGCTCGTCGAAAAAGCTGTTCTGCAGTTGTTAATGGTTTCGCAATTTCTGGCTTAGTCCGACAGCTGTGCTGCAGTTGTTGATTTTGTTGTGATGGGAGAGCAAGTGGAAAATGGGTTCATTGGTTAGGTTTTGCACGGCTGTCATGCAGTGATGACGAACAGGTTGCTACCACCTCTCTCAGCATTCAGGAAAGTGGCTGCTGAAAGTTTCACTCACGTCCGTCGGATGAGGAGGTAAAATGGCGGTCCCGGGAGCAAGATGGTATTGTAATGGTTACACGCCTGCCTCGTTAGACTCTGAACACTCTTTGAACAGAGAAGGCGAGCTATCGCCAGTGTTCATCTATGATCACATTTGGCTTCCGGGTTCCTAGATGAGCTTCAGTAGGGCTTCCTAAACCCGTATATACTAAAACTAAAACTAAAACACTAACGTGCACATTTCAGACCATTTGCTCCCGACGCACTATTCAGTGTGTCACTTTATCGTGTCCCCTGGGGGACTTCTCTATAGGAGCAGCCACACTACAGCGCTACGCTACATGTACAAGTTACCTCGCAGGTCCCCAATTAGCACCTGGGTGGAAAGGAGCAGTGGATGTAAAGTTCCTTGCCCAAGGACACAGCCGAATGGCGGAAACACTGAAACCCTTGTAACCATCATTACTTGATAGGACAAACTTTAATTGAGCTGATACTTGGTATGTATGTTCGTCATATTTAGTACATGGTCTCTATTTTTTCTGGTTGAGGTCAAAGGTCATCTGAAGTCATCAGAGGGCAAACACTCGAAACCTTGTAACCACTATAACTTGATAGGGCAACTTTCAATTAGGCTCATACTTTATATGTGTATTTATTATAGTTAGTACATGGTCACTAATAATAATAATAATGATATATTCATTTATAGAGCCCAACAATATGCAAATACATTTATATGCGCTTCACAATAAGTCGAAAGCCAACCGGAAAAAATGAGTTTTCAACTTTCCCTTGAATATGTTCAATGTCGGTGCCTCTTATAAGGTGGAGATGTATGAAACTCGCAGGACACTGTCAGTATAGTACTAGTTAGGATGACGTTGTCTCTCAAATTGTGTTCTGGACACCAACCCATGGCAGCAGAGGGAGGAAACAACCACCCTAGTCATTCATTAACCAACTTAAAGAGGTTACTGGGCTTCAGAGCATCCACGAGATACGGACAGCTATGACTGATCGAGACATGTGGAGTACCTTCATTGGTCCAGAGCACGGTGTGCCTCGATCAAAGTAAGTAAGAAAGTAACATCAATTCAGCTGACAAGTACAGTAAACCTTCTGATTGCAGGTGAGACAAAGGGTCTTTAACCACTTGACCAAACTACCCCCCCATAAATGTCACCAGTTTTTACACTCAAATCCTCCATAAGTGTCACCAGTTTTTACACTCAAATCCTCACCTCCAGATGTGGTGGTGTTGGTACTTCTCACTTTGTGGTTTTAGACTCCTACTTCAGGAAACAATGTTTGATTGTGTTAACCAAATTTGTTCCAATTATCAAATCCACCTCTGCTGATATTCATCTAGAGGGGTATAATCCTCAGTAGTGATAACATCAGTTTATTTCTTTAGGTAAATACTCTTACCCTATTACACAATTGGGTCTACTGTGCTATGGGGGCTTCATGTGGTCTCAGAATGCCCTAGGGTACCATCCTACAACTGGGTGGCTGGGAATGGTTATACCATTTCTGAGAATTCAGCCTTGGGGTGTTGGTTTAGCAGTAGGGAGGATGGAAGGGTTGCTGAATAAATTAGTCTTTTGTCAGAAATGGAGGGAGGGGAGCTCAAATTAACATTCCAACTGTGTACTAGTGATGACAATATAATAACAATCTGTCTATATTGACAGCTACAAAATGGGTACAGTAAAAAGCCTTCATTGCAGAAAGATGCCATAGGGACATGTAATGGTATATGATTGTTTGATAATAGTAACAGGAGATGATTGGTTGCCATGGTGACATGTCAGTGCTTATTGTGCACCATGATCATTCAATACTGGTGTGGCCAGCCTATGGTCAAGGACCATACAGTACATGTGGCCACAAAAATGTTTTTGGCTAGAACCCTTTTGAAGAGGAATGATACAAAATTATAAGTAGTCTAAATCTAGAAAATATTCTAGAAGAAATGAGCCTCTCATTGTGTGCGGCCCGTCACTATGAGGGTTAATTGACAATAGCCATGTAACTGGGCCCTGGTCTCAAGACATTTGGCTACCCTGGATTAACGCGTGCTTTATAAAACCTGTCAGTCTATTATGTGCCATTATAAAACCAGTCAGTCTAATGTGCGATGCAGCATAGCACCCTGACATATACTCACTGTTTGTAGTTTGTACAGTAATAATACTCTTGACATCTCACTAGACCTAAAGTGAATTTCAGATTTTCAGCATTTGCTCCAGGTATCTGTTGCTGGTAAGTATTAAAGGGCTGGGTGTTCCTTACAAAGAAGAAAATCATTAGACCAATCTAGTAGGCTACATGTTTTTAGCGCCGTTTCCTTCCACTCGCCAAATCTGAACAGTTTCCCCTGCCCCTATAGACAGCTTGCTACCACTGATCTGATATAGTGTGAATTTTTGACTGTCTCATTGCAGGGGCGGATCCAGAGAGGGGCCCATGCTCACTCTTCCATTGTACTAATTGTCTTTAGAATGATCATGAAAGCTAATTTGAACCCAACCATTTTCGCTTTGCACTCCAGAAGGCCGATCTTTGGTATGCTTAGACATTCCAACGTTGATATTTACCGATGTAAACTTATATAGCCTATTAATTAGTAGGCCTATTAGCATATCAGTATCTATCGATATTTGGCTTTCGGGCCCCTGCTTTCAAGAAATTTTGGATCCGCCACTGCACTGTTATTGTTTATACGCATCTTAGCCTATGTTTACATGTTTAAACAGCCCTTATTGGACAGTTATCAGTCTGATTCATGAATTGAGAGCCAATTAAAAGCCTAATTCTTCTGGCTACATCAACTTCTGTATTGAATCAATATGCCAATTATTAAGACTAAAACTCAAGAGCTCATCAAGGAAGCATTCATTTATTGATTCAAATAATTCCAAGCTATTTGAAGCCGGTCACTCGCATCTTCTAATTAATATCCATACAAGCGAACAACTCTATTGTCTATTCTCGGAGAGGACTAACTGGTTTAGGGACAGAATACGTAACTATCAAGTTTGTAGTCATTTCCTACAGGAAGTTGAGCAATGAGGCCCTAACTTCTTGTTGATGGTTGAGATTTAAAGTTTCGCTACTGTATTCAGTATTTGGTCAGACTCCGACTGGATCGTAAGTAAGCATGGCTGCAGGTCTACAGTTTGGTTCGTACTATGGTCTGGATATAGTACCTAGGATGATGAACTTCAATCCGATTGGTGAGTTCAAGTAAATATTGATCAATATATTATCAATTAATATTTCAAGAGTATCAAGACACTGAGTCTGTCATTGAAGCCTATTAAAATGAATTCTAAATTAATATTTGAAGATAATTATTAAACCCCATAATCTGGCTAATTGAAAGCACAATGTTACACCTGTGCTAACTTTATACTGCAGCACTATTGAACCAGGAAACATGGAAATTGTTGTTTAAAATGATATGACCAACTTAGTCAAACTTGTTAATATTTAAAAATTTAAAAATACTTTTGATTTTCATAAGCCCAATACAGTAATGAATAACACTTATGAACAAATTTAGCACTGTGTGGACATGGAAGCTGGGAGAGGTAAGGTCTTCTTTTTGGTATAAAAAAACTATTTATTTGCAGATATCTTGAAGAATATAAAGTGTTAACCAACCTATTATTTAGCATGTCGTATCTGGAGGTTTTCATTCACTTTGAATTGATGCTTTATAGTAGCCCAGTGATGTTAATTTCATAAAAATGTCATTCCTCCAAAATCATGATATTGTACTCGGTCTGGTGGACAATGTCAAAAATAGGTTGTTAAGTTGTTTCTTTGGTAGTTTTGTTTTGGTCTCTATCGACACCGTTCTGAATAACATACATCATCATCATATCCGATTCAACATCAATTTTCCACACAAATGTGGCTATGACGGGGGCCTTTACAAGAAATGTAAAGAATATTGGAGCAATTAACTAGTATTATGACTTGGATGCCCTTCTTAAGTCTCCTCAATGAGGATGTAGTCAACTAATGAATGCCACAAACAGCGAGCAGTCTACTCAAGGGTTGAATACAGGGTATCCAACTCTCATGAGCACTGACCAATTACCTCACCAGGCTTGCCAAGAATGCAAGATATAGAAAAGCAAACCAGCGAGCAGTTTATACTCAAAGGTTGAACACAGTGTATCTAACCCCCAAAGTAGACTAATTGCAACACCAGGCTTGCTATAAACAAGAAGTTATGGGATAGCTAGAATTCTGTTGATAAGAATACCAACTTAACCAGTTCAACAATTGATGTATACTATTTGACCCATAGTTGGGGACTGTATGGTACTTCCACCTGGCAGAAGCAGCTGCAGTGCAGACTGCTTTGGTAGCTTCATGCCACAAGGCAGAAGTGGATATCGGTATGCCTTCGACAACCGTTGTACATATGATAAAGCAGACAAATCCCAACTCTCACAATTTTTCCTCTGATCTCCTTATTTTTTGGTTGGAAATCTCACTATTTTTGTTTCAGATAGATTGGCAGGTCTGTCAATGGGAAAAAAAATATGCGAAATTTGTGTCTTGTCCAAAAGTATTAGAAAATTAAATACCAAACTCAGAATGGCTGACTGACTGTCCATGGATCAAAAATAGCAGTTCATTGTTCAGTCATTTTGACAACGAGTGAATGTTTAATTCAAGTTAGTTAGCACGAATCCCATAGTATCTATGAACACCATGGGTGTACAGTATGTGCGTGTATGTTACTCACACACTTACACCGGTGAAGATATTGGATGCGTTTGTCTACATGACAGGGAGTAGTACAAATTTAATATTTCCTTACAAGCACATAGTAAAATATGCTATGCGTATATACTCGGCATGTTCCTGTCCGCAGAGGCATGGACCTATTTCCTCTGGCCTCAGTCGGGGGGAAATTGGGGGGAAAAAGAATGCCAGTCGATGGGATTCGGGTACTTGGCCCCACCACCTCGCAATTCTGTGAAATCCTGTACATGCCAATGCCTGTCAGGTTGTTCTGACATAGGGCCAGAGATTTTCTACTTAATAAAACACAAACATTCTGTTTTGAAGTCTCCAAATTCTGCAAAATTCTGTTTCAGTAATATCTGAATTCTGTGATTATCTGTTTGTCAATAACACATGTAAAACATGCTTTCAACATCCCTCTTCATTCATTGACTACTTTTCTGTAGCTAACTAAGCTACATTTCATTCATTTTAGTTCAGTTCATTTGGACATTGAACATGGCCACGCGATCGGAATGTCCAAAATGGTCACCCTTCCCGCTGCAAATCAGCAAACTAAGATTAAAAATAAAATGATTTGTGACCCATTACTTTCAAAATTTCTTTCATCTTCAAAACTCATTTCCTCTATTCATGGTTCATCTCAGATTTTCGCAACTCAAATGTGACACAGCCTAACATTACGAGTACATACTTTAACATAAGGCTTGATCGCGCTTCGCAACTGAGAGGCATAGCTTATACTGTCTAAAGAAAGATACACATACATGTCCCACTCTCATGCTTGTTTAGTGATAAGACAACACATGGCTCTGGGTAATGTTGGGCTGATGACTTATGCAGGGTATGGTGATCATTTACACACATTCAAACTTGTTTCATTCATGAAAAAAATATGTTATTAGAAGCAGACCTTTCATGAACAGATATATCAAAACAGCATGGGCAGCCAATTTGAAGGAAATATTCAATTTCTAAGTATCCTTTAGTAAAATAACTTTTGTGTAATTTAATGAGATTGATCAAAATTTAGATATTTTGCAATTGACACACTGACATAAGAAAATGCTTAATCAAATTTGAGGCCTGTTTAGGTATATGAATGCTGATCCGGCATCCCATCAAAAATCTTGCCAATCGGAAGCATCCCAACTGCTGATTGTGTTTCGGCCAAAATGAACAACATAGGACCCAAAATTGCCTATTCCTCACCATGAAAACATAGGCATCAACCCAAATTTTCAGACAGCCCACTATTTACCATAGTTTGCTGAACGTTGGTATAGACTATAACGTTGTAAGGTTTTACTGCAATATAATATTATGCACTGAGCCATCTGGACTATACTGTGGCTTGTCTCTAATAAATAAATACTCTTTCAATACACTGCATTTCTTCTTCTTATCGTGTCTGCAAAACAACAACAACATGCAACACAAAATTAGATGTGGTTCAACCTAAGTTGAACACATCGTTGTCCATTCTCATTATAATCTGCTAAATCTAGGGCTGATCCAGCAGAGGGCACATCAGAAGATGCTGCATGATTTGTGGTTGTGTACCGCAGTCGCATACAACTTCCTCGTCATTTAGGTATCCCCACTTGGAAAGCGTGACTTTTGCCCGTCCAGCACTGGATCTTAGCCCGGTCAGGCATTTCCACTCTGCATAACTTAATATAATAATAATAATGAAAATTTATAATGTGCAAAACATATCCATCTAGAAGATGCTCAAGGCACTCCCGTTGCATGCGCATTCACTCTAGTAATGTTGTATATGCCAGAGCGCGAGAACGAGTATGCGCAGATGTCCGAACATGAGAATACATAAATCACACTTTTGTTTTAAGCTGATACAATAGCGTGATATATGAAGAACGCAATCCCACATGTGTGATAACCCTGACTACATATGCATGACAAACACGTGCAGGGAAATTGAGTCAATTCACTCATTTTACCATATTTTACCAGATTTACCCCAACAATTGTCCAGTGTTGGCAATATATCATAACCGAAAATCTATTAATTCCAATAACAGTTTCACTTCATTAAAAACAGTCTTGAAGCATTTTTGATGTGTGGAAGTTGTCCTGCCGGTTTGTTTGGGGGGCAAAATTCTTGCACGTCTGCGCGTTGTGGAAAACCTCTATAGGCCTGTGGGATTGTCTCTCCGCTGGACATGGGTGGTGATGGGCCATAAAGGGATGGCATGCTGCATGGGAAACAGCTTGTCCTGAAGACATTTCGTACAGGCGCACCTTACTGGTCAAAGTCGTGCATAGGTTTCAATAACAGCCTGCTGCCTCGCAACTGATAATTTGATGTAACTTTCATCAGTTTCCAACATAATTTTAAATTTCTTCGTTTTTTTTATGTGTTTGCACAAATGCGCTGTGGCAATAATAAACTTTCTTTATTTTTCTCCCCCCAGAATACGAACCTTCGATAAATTTTGACAATTACAGAGATGAATATGACAGAGGGAAACCGCTGATTGACGACCCATTCAGGGATACTTTCTGAGGGGATCATTGTGATCTTTGGAGGAAGATACAATCAACAATAATAGTTTATCAAAATAACATTGTGAGAATAGTGACTGGCAAAACACTTTGAAATTTTATCCTTCTGAAAAGTCTTTCTTCTACTCTTGACAAAATATTAAGTGGCACCTTGAAGCTTTATTGACAGAAGTACATCAAAAGATCCTCTAAAGCCTGGGTTTGGGAGGAATATGTTACCAGGCTGTGGCCATCCTCCACTGGTTAGACAACTTACCTGGTCCTCCTGTCCTGAACATCTTAGTTAACCCTTTATGAACAATTGGAATGAATGTGTTATATGAGAGACTTTGTCTCCCAAGCATGGAATCAATGTTGCGCCGAAGTCGTCTTCGTTGGTTCAGTCACGTGGAAAGAAGTCAGGGACCGCTCAAAACTTGCACTCAAATGAAGGTTGCTGGTAGCGTTGGAAGTGGCAGGCCTTGTTAAACCTGGAAGGAGAATTTCGGACAAGACCTTGCTGAGTGGGATATGTCCCCTAATGATGCTTTGACTTGTGTGAACTGGAAAGAAAAGATCAAGATGGCAATAAACGTCCAGACCCACAATTTGTGGATTAATCTTGGACGGAATACACTGAGGGATGGTATGGAGGGTTGGGGATGAAGAAGGCTTGACGCAGGTGGCAGCTGGCGCTTATTTGTGTACATTCCAGTAGTTATGTAACAGCTGTCGTGATCCATTACCTCTGACACATGCTAGAACACATGCTAGTAGCACAGTCTCGCATGAACTAGTAAAGACCTGCGGGAGAAAATCCTACCGAACTACTTAAGGGGTTATAATTATCAATGCCATTGGAGACGGCTTACCCAGTTGCACTCTACCATTGGCAAAAATTGCTGTGATTGATGAGGGAATGAATTGTCAAGTGGCCATGGTGGTTCAGTTCTTCACATCCAAGGATTGAGGAATCGAGTCCTGGGGCCGGTTTCACTAATGTCAATTTTTGTGTTCATCGCAACTGCTTTTGCAAAGGTAAATTCATCGTTATTGGCGATGGCGATTGATTTTGGGTTGCACTGAAGCCATTGCAATTAGTGACGATGAAAAGTAGCATAAATAACTGCATAGGAGGCTATCGCAAAGTTCTCGCGCTCCGATAAATGCGTGTCTGCTTTCTCATGCGCTCACGCTTCGGCATATACAGTACTACTGGAGTGAAACGCGCATGCTGTTGTTATGAAACATTGTGTGTGGTTATGTGTATCTGACCACATCCATTTGATCGCAAAATTGTATTGTGTAGCAACTTCCAATTTTTAAAATCAATCGCAAAACTTGCGATGGATTCACAATTTGGGGATAAATATCAGCGTTAGCAATGATTGCAAGACGTTAGTGAAATTGTCCCCTGGACAGACTGTTGTGCTGTGTCCTTGGACAAGGCATGTTAACTCGATTGCTCCTTTCCACCCAGTAGCAAATGAGAACCTGTGTGGTAACTTGTTAATATAGCATTGCATTGTATTGTGACTGCTTGACTATGGGAAGTCCCCCGGCGGACACATACCTGCCAACTCTCACGGTTCCACCGTGAGACTCACTGTTTCAGGTATCATTTCAAGGTCAAATCTTCAAAACTCACGGTTTATAATCATCATAGCCCCAAGTGACCAGCTGAGCTAAACTAGTCCTTGAACATACCATACTAACTGAGGTTTGTAAAACATACTGTACCGAGATAATACCAAGTCTACGTTGTGGACATTTCTCAACTAGTTTGATAGATTAAGTTTCCTGTTTATATTGTAGTACAACCAAGCAACTATTTGATGCTAAGCTAGGCTTCTGCTCATAATCAAATTGCAAATCTCCAGGTTTAAGGTACTGATCTCCAGGATTTTTGGTGAAAATCTCCAGGTTTGCGAAATTGAAGGTTGGCAGGTCTGGGGACATGACAAAGTGACACACTATATTGTGTATTGGGAGTAAACAGCTTGAAATGTTCCTGTTGGTGCATGATTGACAGGACCCACAGTATGAGCAGGGGTCTAATGTGAGCTTGTGCTAGCATGCAGCAATGTGGATACAAAGAATAAACAGCCGTTTAGATGAGTGTAATGTTACGTCTCTCAACCCAGGTGATAATTAAATGGATACCTGTGAGATATCCTTTAATTATA
>JAODUJ010072091.1:0-17777 GCA_027564615.1 Psolus chitonoides | reverse complement strand
TCCCTGCCAACCCCCCCCCCCCGTTAGAAAAAGTACCAGACCGGGCCACAGAACTTTTTAGTAGACTAACCGGCCGTGGGCGCGGCTTTCCGGTGGATCAGACTGTCCGCTTTATTCAGCGGGTTTGGCATTAGCCCAAACCGACAGCAGAAATTTCATGTCTTGTATTCTGGCATAGTTATGTTTTTATTGGGGGGGGGGGGGAGTCGTCTAAGGGGAATCATTTCTGGACTGGTCTTTTTATATCAATTTTGATTTAGGCCTGTTCCAAAATACTAACTTGTTCCGTTAGCCTATATCTACCGTTAAATTGCGTTAATAGGCCTACCACACCCTGCCGACACCGGCCGACGCTTGCCATGCACTATTCACTTCAATCTGTAGGTTGTTTGAAAGACTTAGGATGAAACCCCACTTTGTATCATTGTTACTGACAATATGATATGAAAGCTAGAGAGCTTTGACAGTCTCGTTAATTAATTTACACATGTTGGCAAGAAAAACAACTTACATGGACAGACCCATAGAAAACAAAGTGAATCTTGAAACAACAGCGAAGGGGCACTTCCCTCACCCCATCCAGAAAATTTATCCTTGCCAGTCAGATCAGGAAAATCAATTTGGCTGTAGTAGACTAAGTGTAGGCTACATCTGCGCATACGGTGAAATTTATAGCAACCTATTCGCTGTGCTGTTAATTTGGACCTCTTTTTAATCTACTTCAAATTTAATTAAACATTTAGATAAAAGATCAAACAGATGGGTATACTGTAGGTTACTGGACAAGATTAGTTCTGAGCTGATGTTGAGAAATGATGTCATGCAGAGGAAGCTCCGCTATTTTGGTCATGTGGTAAGGAAGCACAACAGCATTGAGCAAATTCTACAGGGAAAAATGGAAAGCAAGGGAGGCAGGGGGCGACCACCAGCTTCATGGAAGGACGATATAAAGACACAGACCGGGCAGAAGATGAGTGTTGCCACAAGTTTGGCAGGGCTTCGGATTTGAAAAATGAAGGAGAGCAATGAATTACTCTCCTGGAGGTAAAAGAGCTTCAAACCGCTCTCCTGGGCAAGGCGAGTCTCACAAGCACACATACTGTTTTGCTCTCCTGGCGGCTTCCGGGAGAGCAATTTGCTCTCCTGGAAATCTACATGATTGGAACTTGAAATATTGCTTATCCTGGGAAACCACAGTCAAACCTCACGGTGCAGTTAGAAAAATATCGGAGTACATACCTTTGATGTGATATGGCGCGTAGCTGTGTGCTTGCTGACGAAGTTCGATCCCTCAGCATAAGACAGGATGTCTTTCTTAGCCTGTCCTCGTATCCGAGTGTCCGCTGCGATTTTGTTTGTGTGCTTGCGACACACACCACACCATATCTTTACTACCATCTCCCTTCCATCTACGAATTCCGTTTCATATCCGAAGGTTTTATAATTCCATCGAAGAAACGTCGTCAGCTGCACCGGATGGGATTGCGCCATGGCGACGGAAGATTGCAGATACTGTACTGTACCGAGTAGTTCCGCGATATTTTGTACGGGGTTGTCAACTTCCGAAAGCGAAATACCCTCAACTTTCCACGATGTCTGCATTCGCCAAAATTATCGAATACAGTACAAATACAGTACAGTACAGTATAAATTTCGATTTCGACGATAAAACCGAAATTCTCAAGTTGATTTTTTATTTGTATGGAAACAACGAGCCTAGAGGTTCGAATGGTGTTGTGCGATCGACTAGGCGGACAACCCTCGTTAGTGGGTTACACAGGGTAGCTCCTTGGTTCAATGAACGTTACTTGGGAACTTCGAATTTGCAAAGTGGTATTTCGTCTAATTTCTGTAATAAATGAACATGATTATGATCGGTACTGATCGGCGAATGTTTTCCGTGATTTTTAGTGTTATTTACGCGAGGCCAACACGTGAACTTTTCACTGTACATCCAATTTACGCATGTTCCGATTCGACCGGAGTCGGCCGCTCAGCATTAAGCATAGCAACGAAAATGGAGCTTCTCGCACGTGACGGAGGCTCCACAGTCAACAGTGCATGTACTGTACACTGCATCGGCCCTACAGCACTTGCAAGTCGTAATAAAATGTGCATTGTACGTCGAGGTATGCAAACTGCACATCGAATCGGCGCGGTGCACCGGCGGACTGAAACCTGTCAAAGTCAAACAAAGTACGTAACGTTACCAGGGTAATTTACGGAAGGCACCCGGCACAGAAAATATAAAAATAGCAGTATCAATACCAATCTGTAGCGAGGGTACGATTTCGACTAGAGAGGTTGGAAGTTGAAAGTGCACTAGCCTCATTGTGGTGTATTTTCTAGGAGCGCGGTAGTTTGCCTCCCCCAAGAATTTAGGAGCGTGACTGCGCGCTAATGGGATTTTAGGAGCGCCACTAATTGCTCTCCTGTGGCTAATTTTAGGAGCGCGGAGGAGCGCGATCGCGCCAGCGCTCCTCAAATCCGAAGCCCTGGTTTGGCGATGGACAGAGTTGGATGGCGTACTCTTGTGAAGACCACAGCAGCGAATACTATCAGCGCCATCTGACAGAGAGAGAGAATAGGCCTGAAACTGTAAAACAATTGAAAATACACCATCTGCGGCGCCAGCTAGTGTCCACCAATCAGAGAATATTAAACCGCTCCTATTCGGAGATGCTGTCCTATTTCAACCGGCACCCTCCCCTCTGTGACACCGCTGCGGCAGTGGGGTGGGAGTCTACCAATCAGATAATATTACACCCCTCCCATTCGGAGATGTTGCCTGATGTGGCGTCCCTCCCCCCCCATCCCCCTTCTTCCCCTTACCATCAAGCATTCCTGGTTCTACCACTGCATCTTAGGATATTACTAAAAACAAAGACGAACAGAACATAAACAATACACTGTTTATTGACTTTATTCATTAAAATACAATCACCTAGCAATTGTTGTTTTCATTTTGTTCCCTATCTGTATTAAAATACGCCCACAAACGAGACAAATTAACAGTATTTTTAGGCCCGTGCGTTTAAGCGAATTGTCAGCGGTTGAAACGGACCAGATTTCTTACAAACGTCCAAACGGATTTGTCCTTGGCATATCGCAAAATACCAGTGGCGTCACCGACTCACCAGACTTTATTCAGGGGGGGGGGGGGGTGGCACAACAGTTCTATGAGGGGGCACCAGTAGATAGTGGTCTATATTTTTTTGATATCCCAAATCTCAGTTGGGGGGTCACCCGGGGAAGGTCACCCAGGGAGGGCACGTGACCCCACTCCCCGGGCACGTCCCTCCCCCCCCAAGCGACGCCACTGCAAAATACACTGCACATAATTGGTAACAAGGCTAAATAATCAATGACCGAAAATAAGACAAGAATTTTACGTCATACTGTAGCACTGTATTAAACAGTAGGCCTGGTTTGGATGTATTGTGTGCACGGTCACGGAACTGCTAATATAATACTACAGTTCGGCTATAGCAACCAAAAACAATCTCTACACCCTTCTCAGCAGCGTACTACCATATTAGCGTGAAGTGTGCATGTACGCAACATTAATTACACAAGGACGAAAACACCTGGATGTCTTGTTTTGAAAATATTAAATATGCTCGCTAACTTTTTCCGAGGATTTTCCAACTTACAATTATTCGAAACTCGGGAGGTAAATGAACACGAGAACAGTATAGTTAGTAAGCTAAAAATGTGATCTTGTAGGAAATATTATTTTTTATACAAAATATTAAAACCAGTCAAAGTTTTTATGCATCCAGACATCGTACCGATCCCCGGTACCGATCTTCGCCGAGCATTCCCGTTCAATGCAGGTTCCAGACAATACACACAACAATAGCTTGTTGTGGTAACCGGTACCTCGAGGCTCGACAGGACTTCTCGAGGGAATACTATATTGTATATTTCATACATAATTTATAAGAAAAATGAATAAAACGTTGTTACGATGGTCGGAGAATGTATCGTACCTCTGTTGTCTAATTCTACCTGTAACAAGTATAAACCATTCTTAAAACCCAATACACATATCGGTCACTTAGTGTTCTTCCTGTTGACTCTAAGCACAATTTATTCACAATGCCAGTTCCATTGATTCGTAATTAATAATCCTTCCTTGAATAGACAGACAGGTAATAAATACTCTGGACTGGAGTGAGTGATAAGTATCGCCGGTCTACCGAGCCACTTAATTATTGCTCTATTGTGTACACAGTGACCCTTACACAGACCAGGTCTATTCATTACAACAAAGGTTTACACGTTCGAATAATAGAACGCTACTTGGCCTTTGTGAGCCGGCAGTTAAGGCTCATTATCTCCTTTCTCTTTTGAATCGTTTGTGTCGTTCTTTTGTTAAAGGATTGGAACGAGTTCTAACCGTGGGTACGGTTACGATTCGTTTTAGGCTGTACTGTACTGTATGGGGGCCATTCCATCTAAAGTATACAGTACTATTCAATGACTTGGTATTTGGTAAGCCAGCTCCTGAATATATCCATGTGGTTTTCATATCATATATGCTATATCGGAACTCATGCACTTTCAGGTAGTATACTGTTTGCTATGGCCTGGCAGTGTACATGGGAGCTATCAGGACCATTTAATCAATCTAATAAAATAAATACTCACATCTACAGTTTTAGCCTAAAAATGTTGCATCAAACCCTAGTCATGGGTTAAATTGGCACTACATGTTCATGTTTGAGATATCTACATTCAGACTAGAACTCTCTTCATGTTCCATGGTCTGTCTGTGTTGGTATGTAGTTTATAGGTTTCTAGTCATCATAGCCGCATACGAGGCAAGGGGGAGAACAGTCTTCCCCCAAAAATGTTTCAAGACACACGATTCAGACAGGATGTCAGGCCATGCGTTTTGAACTGGGCCCGCAAATAGGTGGAGTTGTGACATTGGCACATCAAAAATGACATTGTCTATTAATTTTTTTATATAAAGATACCACCTATATAACTAACTGTGGTATCAAATTAAAGCTCTTATGCAGGGCAAGAAGATAAAAGTATTAGTATGCGTTAACATTTTATAATTTTCTGTTAATTAATGGTTAATTAACAAAAACCAGGGGTGGAGGAGCATCCGGCGCAGGAGCATCCGGCGCAGCAAATTTGGCATCTACAGTGCAATTTAGTTAAATCATGTTTATGGAATGAAATTGTTGCATCTAAGTACATACATTCTGGTAAATGGACTGATTTGAATAATTTAGATGTTTAATAATGGGTAATCACGTTAATTAAATAAAGAATTAATTAATAATTACAGACCTCAAATGCATTGCAGTACAACATACACATATGTGTATGACTGGATATGATCATATGGATGTACCGGAGTCTTTACGGTGAGGCCTATTCTGTTATTTTGGATTAGGGCTTATAGCATAGGATCTGAAACTTCATACTTAGCCTAATTGAAATAATGTGCAAATATTTAACTAGCAACCAAATTGAACAAAAGTAAAAACTAGGCTACCTGTGCATGCCTTATATTAACTTTAACACACAGATTGTTATCATCTCTCCTTAAACATCTTGAACCCCATTACTCTTTAACAGGGTTATTGTTATTGTAAAGGCCACCAGAGAGTTAAGCCCTTACAAAGAAACCAACTTAAATCTGTGGATTAACCAAGGATAATCTGGTACATGTATAACTCATCCAAAGAGTTTTGATGCATCTCTTCGGAATGCAAGATTTAGGATTTGCTCATTAAAGTCATAGGAAAGATTCACTTCTATAAAAGGGTGCATAACTATGGTACAGAAAAAATGTATAAATAATTAAAATTGACTAAAAGTTATATACATCAAATATCTATGGTCAGCATCATATATTAAAATGGTGTAAAGTGTATAGTAATCATTATACAATTATTTCAAATGGAAAATATCAAATTTGTAAATTAGACTTCTGACACCACCTCCCATCTATTTTGCAGCTAGAACTGAGTGAGTTTCAATCATGATTTGAATTGTTTTGCAGAAAACAAACACATTATATTGTGCAAAGATGTTGTTAAAAGAGACTACAAATTACAATAGTCTACATTCGCAAATTGTTAGCGCTTATGTTGACGCGTTTGTATAATGAGGTTGTGCAGTTAGCTGCATGTATTGCAGTTCATGCATTGCTTCTGTATGTGTTTCTATGCACTATTAAGTTGAATTGGACCAATTAAAATATGTTTAGTATCTTCAAGGGCAGGTTACAGTAAGCCAAATGGCAAGTACGAAAAATTGTCAGATTTTTTTCTTCGCGAAATGACATTTTTCTAGCCCGGTGCAAAATACTGTAAACATTACTTAGATATAGAAAGCTATATATGCTTGGAAAGCTTTTCCTGTCAGGAATTCAATTCTGTAATGATTAAACTTGTTGGGTATGCAGACTTGTTTTAATATATTTTTTTTCTCAGCAGACTTTTTTCATGAATTGTTGACCTTTACAAATTCATAACCTTCTAGGGGTACATCCTATGTTGATTTTAAGTGCATTTTTGAACTCCTGAGACAATTTTAGTCATGAAAATGTATACCTTTGTGGGGGTAATGCCTAGTTTGGGAAAGTTATCACCATTCAAAGAAAATAAACGCGATATTCACCAATTTTAAGTTCGTCACACGAGATGGGCCCAACTTAAAACGCATGGCCGTCAGTAAAAATTCAGGCAATAACTGTGGGACTTTGTTTGGGAAAAGGAAAGTTGGGAGCATACGCTGTGAAGTAGCGCTTTGCTTGTGGGCGCTCATCCCCCTTCTCCTTGGCTTTTGAGCCTGTTGTTAATGTCCAGAGTTTAGAGCCAACTACTGCCTGGACAGCAGTTTCCTTCCCCAGTGCAGTACACCGGGTACTCATCACAGCTGAGTGGACTTTATGAAAATTTCACATTTCAATAAAAAATATTGCCTGAAAAACCTAATGCAAGACGAAATTGTCAAAGTTGGATGAAAAACACCCGAAAAATCTTCATGTGCTTTACGTGCATTGGTTCGACCATATCCGGTTTTCAGGCGCTGCCAAAAACATTCAAATGATTTCCTCTGCCCTCCCCCCTCCCCTGAATCTAAATGCTCTTGTATGCCCATGCTAGTTGTAGGCCTACAGTATAGTAATATTTCTGTCTTATGAAGTGATTGTTTGCTCAAATGATCTAGGCTACAACATTTATACTGAGTGTTTTCAGGAAGCTATTGGATGTTTTTTTTTTTCAAATCAGTCACTCTGGAACTGCTATTGCAATTTCATACTGCATGTGTGACTAGGGCCTTGGGAGGTATATGGGGAACTATGGAGCTGGTAATCAGACTGTTCTGAAGCATGATCAGTTGTCACGCTTCACTGTAAGCAACAGTACGCAGTACTTAGCATGCTTTGAAGGCCACATGGTTTGTTTGGATGGCCAGATGGGACCCTTTTAAGTCAGGTGGTTGGTGGAAGTTTCGCTCAACTTTCCCAAATCTTGCCCAAATCTCTGGAAGTTTTGCCAGACTATAAAGCATAATAATAGGGCTATACATAATACATAGCATGGGAGGTGGGTCCTCAACATACGAAACAGGATGGGAAGCAATTTTGTTCATCCAAGCACAGATTGGCAACCGACATTCCTGGGGAATTGTGAGAGTTACAGTTATTTGAATAAAATTTCCCACAATAACCCCTGTACAAATTCTGACTGAAAACCAGCCAAAAACTTGGTTCTCCACAAATTTTAGGGGGCATAAGTCTGCATATTTCCACCTTCCTGTCTCCTGCCAATGTGCCAACTACACAGGTCTATTTGTCTCTTGATGAGAGTGTTGGAAGTTACCGCATGATTTTTACAAATCGGCCAACATAGGTCAGTTGATCTTTCTTTAGAGGTTTATCATTTGAAGGTCTAATATTAGCTTTCATTTTGACAATTTTTTGGAAAAATTCACTGAAAATTGAAGATTACAATTGCTCAAGGTGACTATCTATTGTTCACTGTTTGACTGAGCTGTTACATAGTGTCCACAGAATATTTGGTTCCAGCTATCAAGATACTCTTATTTTCCTCAGGATGGATTGCATTCTGCCCCTGGATTTGTATCCCTGGCATAAAATGTCATGTTTGCACTTCATTGATAGTCTGGCAAAGCTTTCAGAAAGTTCTGGAACCAGATTCTCATTTCTGAGTGAGATTCAGATTGAGATCTTCATTGTTTTCAAATGGAAGTGGCTTTGCAAAATGTTCATTTCCATACTATTTGCGGAGTCTATTCCATTGGCCTCTTGTCAGTAGGCCAGCTAGTGTTGAACCAATGAGAGTGACAAAAAGAATGGTAAAGTACTGACAGCTTTTGTTTTCATTGCTGGAATAATTCTGATGAGTGCCCACACTAAGAGTGAAACTTAAAAATAGAATTACACTGTTTGAATAATTTCCGTCCATAACATTCCGTCCATAACAGAACTCCATTTCTGGCCTAGCTCCTCCCTCTCTTATATCAAATTGGATTCCATTTGATATTATTATGCACATTGGCCATGAGTATCCATGTATGACATAAATTAATCAAAACCAGAACTTTTCCAAAAATGGGACAAAACCTTCCGTCCATAACGTTTCAAATTCCGTCCATAACACTGAGTTTCGGTCCGAGATAACCGGTTAACGCAGGTGCAGTGAAGTTAATTATTGGGAGTGTGATGGAGGTTAAGTACCTGGGCTGTGATGTATATTACCCCTTACTTAGAAATCCCAAACATCTCACAGAGTTTTGATCCACTATGAAGGTGGGTGCAAATTGAAGATTTTTCTGATTCCGTCCATAACGCACACTTAATTTGCATAATCCAAGTGATGCTGCGCCACCCCAATAATTTTTTGGGTCCATGCCAAAGAGGTATCCCAGCTCTAACCAATCATGCATACTTTGTTGAATTCCGTCTCCCCCATGGTTTTTGATGGGACTTTAATTCTCTGAATTCCGTCCTTACTGATGACAGAGGTTTTGGATCTGACCCACATACACACAAGCATGACTGCATAGATTCCTTTTGCTCCGCACGGAATCAAAAACCCATCAAATTCCGTCCCACCACATTACGGTAGTTTTGGCTTTGGCCCATGAAAAGGGAAAGTTGAAGGGTTCGTAGGCTTCTCGGTGACAGCCCCATGCAGTGACAGTAAGCAACTGCAATTGTGTGCGGCCTCAAATAACATCCAGAGCCAGAATGTAGCGTGATAAGAGCCTACTAAGGGCCCACACCGGGACCTGGGCCCAAGAACACCCCCATCAACTGTTCAGCTTAAATCTGTTATGAGCTGAGAATCACCAAACTCACCGAGTATAGTCGGTTTCATCGTCTTCTGCCCGTTTAAATGTGAAGCTACTTGCGGACCACGCTGGCGGAACATGCTCCGGGTAGGTGCATTGCCAGCCATTGGCAATATAGATCCTGTAAAAGGGTAGAGGAAAGCGGGGTTAGTTGAAACCAGGGGTGCAAATACAGGGGTTCAAATACAGGGAGGCTCGTGGTAAACTCAGATTCAAGGGATCGCTAATCGCCTGGGTTGCCAAATCATATTTTATACCGCCCACAAAATTCAAAATGGCGCCGATCGGTTAAGCGAAAACCGAATGTTACGCTGCAGGGTTAAATGGTTAGGGGCGGTTCCAGTTCAATGGTAAAGTCGCATTACACTTTTTTGTATTTCAGTGTTCCAATTCCAGCCCACCCAGTCCATGGCCCTCCCACAGCTATTTTTTTCCCTCCAAGGTGAAAGGTCACCAGCGAATGGAGTTGTGCGACCCGGCAATCGAAAGAAATATTTTTCTGTTAGAATGTCATTGCTGGATCAGGTTCAACGGTCAGGCTTGGCAGCAAAACACGACAAATTTCGCCAAGCTTACATCGTAAATAGTGTTCGGTCGAAAACCACATGGCGCACCACACTTTTTGGTTCCTTGAAGAGGAACCTTTGCAGTTGACTTTTGTATGTATGTGTGTGTGTGTGTGTGTGTGTGACGCTCCGGTTCTTGCTCGATAACTGAATAACGAAATGGTTCATGATTTTCATACTTGGTGTACAGATGTATCATATTGAGACGGAGGTTGCTATTGTTTTTGGGCGAGGGCAAAGGTCGTCTGGGGTCAGCAGAGGTCAATAAGTGAAAATCTTTCAACCTCCATAACTTTATGGGAGAAACTTCAATTGAGCTCATACTTGGTATGTGGGTTCATCATGGTTAGTCAAAAATTTAGAGGTCACGTGGAGGTCACCAGGGGTCATTTGAGGTCAGAAATGAGAAAAAACGTCATGGGCAATCCCACGGTAACTGACGTTACATTTTGAGCCCTTCCCATCAACAAAGTTCACTCTGCAGACTATCAGATATTAAGTTTAGCTTGATATTGTAGGGGTATTATATACTTGGATCTGTACCTATCTGATGATATGGGTTGTTTTACAATCAGGGTACATGAACCAAAAGGTTATATTTTGGAAGCTCTGAGGAAAAGAGAAACCCTCAACAATAAAACTAAGCACACTGAGTGAAAGTTCAACATGGTACCCACCTACAATGACGAAGAAATTTTTCAGAAAGAATGGATAATGCCCGAAAATTCATTTTATGTGTCATTTTTCGACAATTTTGCAGTCTCATCTGTGTTTTGCAAATATTCAGCTGCGTTATCCACTAACCAAAGGAGCAGTTGAGCATTACAGTTATTTAAAAGTAACAGGTACACGAGCATTGTTCAGAATCTGAAACACGATGAGCATTGCTTTCTTTCGAGATAATGAGAAAATGTGTCAAAGTTTGGCAATGTTTTCCGTCAAAAAATGTCCTCTCCGAAATGGTGGGAAATAAGTGGGTAGCAGCAGGAGTCATCATCATCATCATCATCCATTTTAACGTCTGAATTAATCCACATCAGTGGGTAAGACGGTTCATGGCAGCTTTCACAGAACTCTTCCACACTGTGCGGTCCACTGGAGATGTAGAGTCCAGGCTCCAATCCTTAAGATCTTGACGCACAGTGCCTGACCAGGTCTTCCCCGGACGCCCACGAGGCGCTCCACCTGCTATCTGGATATTAGTACACCTCCTAATCCAGCCATCACTACGTTGAACATGTCCATACCAACCAAGCCTTCTCGCCCGCAGACTGGAATCCAGACTTGGGAGATCTAGCTCCCCACAAATGCCACGAAGCCCCTTCTCCTCACCTGGCCCCAGACCACACAACCACCTCAGCATAGAGCGTTCGTTTCTCTCCATCCTCCTAATGTCCTCTGAAAGTGGGGCCCAACACTCACTGCCGTACAGCATGGTACTCCGGACAAACGTGTTGAACAAAGCACCACGGGTTTTCAAAGAAAGGCTCTTGCAAGTAAGAACTGGCAGCATTTCCTTAAACTTACCCCAACCAGCCCTTGACCTAACAATGGCTGCGTCGGTACAGCCACCACCTCCACTGACCATGTCACCAAGATAACAAAACGAGTCTACCACCATCAGATGGCGGCCATCAACTTCCACATGATCAATAGGCCTGCCCTCAATTGGTCTTGCTGTGCCAAGGCACCTGCTGCAAATGAAGCTGGGGTCAGGGCGAATCCTCCCAGTGATTCCAGAGCATCTCTTGTGGATCCAATGTGAACAGTTGTGACAGTAGATGGAATTTCTGCCGACGCCTTGACGGCAGACCCCACAGGGATATCTGCCTGAATCAATCAGGGTGTTGCGATTTGGACCAGATATCATCACTTTTGTCTTGTCCATGTTGACTCTCAATCCTTTAACCTCCAGTTGTTGCTTCCATACCTTGATTTTATCCTCCAACTCGGTCAGACTTTCAGCAATAATGACCAGATCATCGGCGTACAGCAGTTCCCATGGACATCCAATGCGGAACTCAAGGGACAAGGCCTCGAGCACAATAACGAACAGGAGGGGACTCAGTACTGAACCTTGGTGCACCCCGACTTTAACTTCGAATGGGTCGCTGTAGGTGTCGTTGATGCGAACCCTGCTCCTTACACCTTCATACATCACTTGAACCACTAACAATCCATTCTTCCAACCCAACCTTTCTCATAGCCCACCACAGCACTCTTCGCGGAACACGGTCAAAAGCCTTCTCTAGGTCTACAAATGCGAGGTACAGTATAATAACATTAAAACTGAATTCCAGACTCAATATCACAATTAACAAGATATCACAATTAACATTAACATCGCATCTTCCCCACCCTTCCCCAATTCTCACACCGCACCTCCCCCCTCAATCATGTACTCTATAGATCTGGTATTTCATGAGTTTGAGTTCCAATGGAGTTTGAGTTCTCTCTCAATAATCTGATAATGACTCTCCCCATTTAGCCATTCATCTGCAATCATCTGCAATCAGCTGGTAATCTTTTCTATTGAATAGGCTGATATAGCTTTCAGTGTGATCACTCAATTAAATTCTCAAATAAATTATTTCTGATAGTCAGATTTACCACCACTCATTACACAAAGTGGGCTTTTGCATTACGTTCATTACAACCGATAAGTAATGGCAACACTGACCGTCACGTGACCTAAAACGGCCGCTAGTTTGAACTCAGTTTGAACCTTGTTAGGGTTACAGGTGCATTCAATATGAAAGGTTATGCAATGAACTCTATGCCATTTTGAACACCACTACTTTTGATGTTCCCTAAACCTGGACCAGTAGGAGCCCTGGTCTCTTCTAATAGCCTTTGTTCTTGAGTCTTCCCTGCCTTTAACACTGAAATCAGAACGATAATACAAACCTGGACTAGTAGTGGCCCTGGTGTCTTCTAATAGCCTTTGTTGTTGACTCTTGCCTGCCTTTAACACTGAAATCAGAACAATAATACAAACCTGGACCAGTAGTAGCCCTGGTCTCTTCTAATAGCCTTTGTTCTTGAGTCTTCCCTGCCTCTAACACTAAAATCAGAACGATAATACAAACCTGGACTAGTAGTAGCCTGGTCTCTTCTAATAGCCTTTGTTCTCGAGTCTTCCCTGTCTTCTAACATGTTATGTCAGTGAGCCATATTTGATATCCATGGTAAATAATGTATTTTACATGTCAGGAACATGTGGAAAAATGTTGAAAATTTCTAGAAAATGTCAGGTGGTAACCCTCTGCGTGCTAGATTGATTCACTTGGTAGGCACGTCTTTACTAGGTAACGCAGAGCTCGAAACTGGCATAGCTACCCCGTTTCTTGAGCATGTGCCCGAGGCACCGGAGAGTGACGGGGGTTACCTACATGCTGGATGTAACACAAAAGCGCTCTAAGCTCCCTCCATTGTCCCCGACGAGTATATCCGTTAGACTCACTCAGGGGGTAAATGAATTATGATGACATTATTCTCTTTTGTTTTTCTTCTTTTTCTTTTATAAAATTGGAAAAATTCAAATTCAGGTAGTCATCTATACAACATATAAAATTTCAATTTGTGGATTCTCACATTTCTCTTCAAAATTGCAGTTCCAGATTCCTTTGGCAAGCCAGGAGCTGGAATTCTGGCAGGAAATATCAACATGTTAGGTCACTTTGACGAATGTGAAAGCGTGCCTGACTTCAAGTACTGTCTCGCCTATTTCAACATGTCCAGTCTCATCGCAAATTACCCTGTGAGCAGTTAATGTTGGCAATGATAAGTCTTCTTTAGCTTTTCATTACAGTTACATTAATCAGTGGGATGGGGTAAACATAATAAACATTATAATTCACTGATTTTTCAGCAGCCATATCTGAAAGATTTTTTTAAAATAATTTGTGGACTATTAAAGCCCTAATCCGAGTTGAGAAGAAGATTTTCAAAGATTATGATAACTACTCACTAAGCCAGTGTAAGTCCTTCTCTAATCTGAAAACATATCCAGGACTGATTTTCAGGGATTTTTCAATTTTGGTTGTCCGAAAGAATTTTGTGGTTGTCCGAAGAGAGAATGTAAAATACTGAGGAGAGTTTTTGTCCACAGCCCATTAACCCTAGCTAAGCACTAACTGTCCTTGATGCACATGTTGTACACAACACTTCTTGGAGGTGGGCCTACGTCCTATTTTTCTTTACAGGTGACAAATATTGGTCGTGGTATTTTGTGGGGCTGGGTACCCTTTGTCCACCATACCCATTTCTATGTGTTCTATGTTGCCCTTCATCCTGTTAGGATGAAGATATGAATCCCATCGTTTTGGGAAACCCCTTTCTAGATTAGTTTATAAATATTGCATTTTACATCGATATCAATCCTTGAACAGATCTATGTTATCATTGGAACATTCTTGAAAGTGAAAGAATACAAATAACATTGAGGCTGCCACAGTGGCACTAAAATGCTACACATGTGATCATGGTTTTATGCTATCCTAACCTACTAGGTTACAGTAGTAGGCATTTTTGTTTAAGGGCCCAGCTAGTAATGTTGACAGTCAAGTAAATACAGAAAACATTAAATACTACAAGCTGTATGCTTTGGGGATGTATGTTTCCTGCTGAAAATGTAAACAAACTATTATTTTCTACGATGTGTATAAGTAATAAATAATGTGAAACATGATTGTCAAATAGTTAAGTTACTGTACTTTTGTATCTGACATAAAAAAAACCTACTCGTCCATCGGACAACTTGAAAGAGTGATTCTGGTTGTCCGACATGATTTTTAGTCTTATGAACGATCGGACGAGTGGTAAATTTCAGCCCCGAATCAACCTGTGATTACAAATTCATCAGGAAGTAATATCAAGTAAATGTGATGATGTATACCTGGGAAATTTCATTTTCGTGTGTCCAATTAAATAACATTTTGTCAAAGGGAGCTTGAAGATTTTTTTAAAGATTGTTTTTTTACGTGTGGACACAAACAGGCTCGGGCTCAGAAATTTCACCCTCTGTAGGTAGCTTGGCTAGGCTCAAAGTTGTAAACAAGTGTCACAGAGCAGTGATAAGAGTGGATTAATGACTTGTGACCAAGTGTGTTGCCTGCATCCTGATGTAAATGCTATTATTACCTTTGTCTATACTAGTGGGAAGTGAGTAGGATGAAACCAGGGTAACTATCAACATAACAATTGAGTATCACTGGTATAGCCTGTGTGGTCAGGCTTGGTGTAGACAGAATTTATTTCAAGCCAGTCTGAGAAGCCTTAGATTGAAACCCACTTAAGTCGAATAAACTAACATTTGTGGTAAACAATTGCGGAACTTTGGCTGCTGGGAGAGGGGGGGTGCATCCAGCCTACCCCCACTATTTTCAGGAGGTAATTTATGTCTTCACTATTTGAGAAGCAGGCGGAAAATTGAATATTTATTGTCCTTTTAGCAGTAACTTGCTGGAAGTAGGGGCCCCGTTTCATATTAACCAGGCTATAGTTAAAGGGGAGGGGGAACGGTATGTCAGTGTTAAAAGTTCTGCTTGAGGGTGGAGTATTATGTAGATTTGATCCTATTGCTGTGAAGAAAAGAATTTACGTCGCCGGACCATACTCGCCTTCTCGAGTTACATCTAATTAGCATAATGTCCCACCCAATGCGCTAACTTATGGAACCTTTGACCCAATTACCACCCACGTTGGGCTAAACCGGAAGAGTGCCCTCCGACACCATCTTTTTTGTTCCACCACAAAATCTTAATGTTTTTCTGAATTTGTGTTATAAATTGGAATTTTGAGGTAAATATAGGCTCGTAAGTACCCAAACCAGGAAAGTTTTGGTGTATATGGAGCCGAAACCTGGACTATGAAGAAAGAGCTAAATGATCGTCTGAATGGTACATCACAAGACACATTATAAGAGTCCAAAACATTGGCATGACTAAGGCAACATTCCACCTATTAGCATTACTGCGGCTCAAAGAATAGTATGTTTTGGCGGGTATGCACTGCTACAGTGCCAAGGAACAGATTATCTTGGATGTACTCTATCGGGGGGTTCCATGCCCCAACAGAGGAAGAAGACTACCCAGGTACAATTGTGAGGGACACAGAACTATCAACAGACAAGCTTTCAAGTACCATGATGGACAAATATACCTGGAGAAATGTTTTATATTCGATTCCGTCCAAGGCCAGAGATGTTGATGGTGATCTGAAAACATTAAAAATGCTTCTCCATCTAGCAATGATGTTATTATAGTTCCAAAAATTATTGGTCACTTTTTGCAAAAGTTCATGCCTGTTGATATTATGTTCATTTCCCCTGAAAGCATAATAAAGTGCATTGCCTTTGGTACAGATCAACAATAAGTAAAACCCTTAAAACTTGTTAACATGTTAGCTTGACAATCAAAACAAAAACTACATTTATTTCACAGAATTGTATTTCTTGCTAAAGGCGGATGGACTCTTGATGGTGGCGTGGTGGCTAAGTGGTTATTGCTCGAGGCTTGTGATGCAGGGATTGAGGGATTGAGCCCTGGTCGGACTGCCACGTAGTGTCCTTGAGCAAGGCACGTACTTTATCCCGCTTGCTTCTTTCCTTCCACCCATGAGAATAACTTGTAACTATAGTTAGCGCTGTATTGTAGCTGCTCCTTTGGAATGTCCCGGGGAACGCAATGAAGTGACACACTGTATAGTGTGTCTGGAGTAAACAGCCTGGAATGTGCACGTTAGTGCAGGTTTGACAAGTCTCCAATGACCAGGGTAATATCTGTAAAGCGCTTCGAGACCTTGATGAAAGGCGCTATATCAAATGCCGGATATTATTATTATATGTGTGTGTGTGCAGTTGTGTGTATGTATGTCCTTTTTAAATCACCCCAAATCTGCCAGAAGTTCAGCTATATCCAGGCATGTCTTGTGAACAAGAGGATTTTTTTTTGACATCTGCCTATTTTCTCTTTATTAGTTACCTCTGATGTATGGTCTCTGTGCCCCCAAGGAATGCCTGGATGCTGATGTTTATCAAATCGTCACCTTAACCGGTAAGGACCATTTTTAGTTATGCAGTGCTTGGGCTAGAGGTACAGGGGTGATGGGACTGGGGTGGTGGGGAGGGACAGGGGGCACATTTGTGCCACCATTTGTGCCCCCAAGGAATGCTTGGATGCTGATGTATATCAAATCATCACTTTAACTGGTAAGTACTATTCCGTTCTGCAGTGCTTGGGCTAGATGTACAGGGGTGATGGGACCGGGTCGGTGGGGAGCGCAAGGGGTCTTTGTGCCCCCAAGAAATTCTTGGCCGCTGATGTTTATCAAATCATCACTTCAACTGGTAAGTACCATTTAGTTCTACAGTGCTTGGGCTAGATGTTCAGGGGTAGCGGGACCGGGTTTGTGAGGAGGGGCAGGGGGAAAAAATTGCTCTTTCCTGCCAAATGTACCAATTTTCTGCCCCTTCCCCCTCTCAGAAAGAAAATACTGGGTCTGGCTACGTACTTTTGCTCTGTTAACCCAGTGTTGATGCCAGAACCACAGATTTTGATGGGCAATTGATGGGGAAATTTATTTGATTTATCTTGTGGAGCCATATTCAGCCATCACATACTTTGCATTACAGCTATGTGTAGATAAAAAAAACTAGGGCAAGGAATCACAGTGCACAGTTGCATTCTTGTTTAATGTTTTCTTTTCAGGTACATCATTATTTCAAATAATACATGGCTCCTGATTTATTCTCAGAGCTTTTTCAGCTATTTGTTCCTCTTAGAGGTCGGCATCTGAGCGTCGCCTTAAGACAACGGCACGCCCCGCAACTAAGTTCTATGGTAGTCGTTCATTCGCCTC
>JAODUJ010071980.1:0-11826 GCA_027564615.1 Psolus chitonoides | reverse complement strand
TTTTGTGCTGAAAATCTAATGAATTCGAGAACTCGTGCCTTTCCTACTCCCTGCCAAATTCCGTTACCATAGCTCATAGGGTTCAGGAAATATGCTGTTCACAAGCAAAGTGCACAGCTGGACGGAGGGATACACACCATAGTGACCACTAAGTCTCTCCCTGAACAGTGTTCAGGCGAGACAAGAAGTACTCCCAAGAACGCCATATTTGGTCATAGTGTGTACACTATAAGACACAGTGATGATACATCTTGTTGTCTCAGTGACTCCTAGCACCAGTAACATCAACCATGTTGGTCTCTTTGCATTGGGAAGCTTGACAGTCCAAACTAGGAACATCCATCGCAGGCATTCTCAAATAAATTGTTGCAAGGGCCACTTTTTGAAAAGGGATTTCATGAAGTTCCACTATCCAATGCGAGCGCAGGGAGCATCCAAGGGCCTGCCTTAGGGCTCCTGGTGAGTTCCGGGGGCAAAGCTCTAGTGGGTGTCTATGGGGCAGCACCCCCGCTAGCTCCTGGATTTTAGCAATTTTACAGGACCCAGGACGGCGCTCCTTGATATGCACATGAATCGAAAGCCTTTGATTTGATCATTTCCATGGATTTGTCGCAGTTTCATGTTTGAGTGATCGCTTGCTCCCTTCTCTTCTTCACAAAGTTGATTTTTTTCTTCCCACTTGAGGTGATGGGCAACAATTGGCATGCATGGCACCAGTTGAGAATGCCTGATCTATCGTTAGGTGTTATCCTAACTATTTTAGTTTAGTTATCTACAAGTTCAGGAAGCCAACTATGGCTCATCGAGGAACCCTGAAACAAAGTGTGATCATGGATGAACACTGGCGATGACTTGCCTTCTCGTTTCGAACAGTGTTCAGAGGGTAACGAGGCAGGCGTGTAACCACACAATCCCATCCTGCTCCCATCCGACGGGACGTGAGTGAGAATCTCAGACTTCATCAACTTTCCTAAATGCTGAGAAGTGGCAGCAACCTGACCATCGCCACTGCAGGACAGCCATGCCGAACATAACCAATAAACCCAATGTTCTCCAAATGAATTGGTCTCTCACCACAACAAAACCATCAACATTTGCAGTACAACTTTTTGAGGAAACCAGAAATTTGCAAAACCATCATCAACTGACGTACAGCCCCCTGACAGCAACTATTTAGAGCAAGCGGAACACTCAATCCACTGCGCCAGGCTACCACCTATTTGGGGGCACTTTACAATTAGCTTCAAGTCGATCCAGTTAATAAAATGGATGACTCTCCATGGGGAAAGTCTTGGGGGCGGGAAATTGAGAAGAGAGATAGAAATTGAAAAGAGGGGGAGACTGGGGGGGGGGGTCAATAATGGAGAAATACGCTCTGCGGGGCAGACTCTTTTATAGTGTGTTCCACTAGAAACAGGATTCAACAAACTTGAATCTCGATGTGATACTGAAGATCCTGTGAACCTGGCTTACACATGACCATGAGACGCCTGGTGTATTCTCGATTAACATTTCTCAAGAGAACAACAATTTAGAGTCGTCAAACCTGAGCCTCAATTTGATTATGGAGATCCTGTGAGCCCGGCTTACGCATGACCATGCCACATCTGGTTTCTTCTCTTTTCACATTTATCAACAGCGCCCACAGTTGATCGCCTGCCTGTTCCTCGTCAAGCATCTTGTGGAACATCTATAAGCCTGTGAAAAGGGGAATTTTCAGCTGTTATTGAACTTAAATCATGCAACTTCCCCATAACGTATACGTGATTATATTACTGAAGATGCTTGTATGCTATTGGTTCATCCGCTCTCTTGTACCATCCCGATTACTATGATGGTCTGCTGCAGGCATTGTCACAAACAGTTTTTGGTAGGCTCCAACGTGTGCAAAACACTGCAGCTCGCTTGGTAACTAAAACCAAATAATAAGAACACATCACAGCCATTCTAAAGGATTTTCACTGGCTTCCAATACAGTACCATCTTCAGTAAAAACTTCTGATCCTAACCCACATGACACTTCATCACAATTCCCCTGGTTAAATAGTCGACATGGTCACTGAACATCATTCGACACGCAATCTCAGATCTAGCAGTAAGTTCATGCTTAGTGTACCGACGAGTCGCACCAATTGTATGGAGAGGGTTTCAGAATGATTTCTGCTAAGTTCGTAACTCAAACACTTTCAAGAGTGAAGTTAAAACCTATTTATATAATATTGCTTATTGATTATTGTTGTGGCACTTGCCTTCTGTAAAGCACTTGAGAACGATCATTGACTGATTAAGACACTATATAAATTTTGAATAGTATTATTATTGTTATTATTAATATCCGATGCACTATAAGCCAGTGTAGAACATATCTTATCACAACCTAGAAACATTAATTAGAAATACTTCTGTGTCTGTAGCAACGGTGTTAACTACCATGCGCTTTGCAGAGATGTGTTGGCCTGTGACTGTATATAACATGCATAGTTTATTTAAAAATACTTGTGTGTCTGTAGCAACCACGGTTCACATGCCATGCGCTTCGCAGAGATGTGTTGGCCTGAGACTGTCCATAGCATGCATAGTATAATTAAAAATACTTCTGTGTCTGTAGCAACTATGTTAGTTAAAAATACTTCTGTGTCTGTAGCAACCATGTTAATTAAAAATACTTCTGTGTCCGTAGCAACCATGGTTAACATGCCATGCACTTTGCAGAGATGTGTTGGTATGCGACTGTCCATAGCATGCATAGTATAATAAAAATAAAAATACTTCCAGGTCTGTAGCAACCATGTTAATTATAAATACTTCTGTGTCTGTAGCAACCATGAAGGTGGAGGAAACAAACTTGGTGAAGGGATGATACTGTGAGCATGGCTGTGTAGGAAAAGAGAAGGAAATTTGAGGAATGGCAAAAAGGAGGAAACAAAGAGGAGTATTTGAAAGCAAAGAAGCATGCTAAGAAGATTGTGTACATTGCTAAGAAGAAGGCCGGATTGCGAAGCAAATGAAAAGGGAAAATCAGGATGTCATAGGAGAGAAATGCATCAAAGAAGACTCCGGAAGCCTCACTTTCGATGACGAGAGTAAGAGGCTGGCTTGGAAAGAGCATTACGAGCGGCTCCTCGATGTGGAATTCCCTTGGAGGAGAGAAGATCTCTCCCCTGCTCCGCCAGTTAAAGGCCCTCTACTGCTGATTACTCCAAAAATGGTTGTAGCTGCCGTGCGGAAAATGAAGATCGGCAAGGCTGCTGGACCTTCAGGTTTTGTGACTGAGATGTTAAAGGCTTTGGAGGAAGTTGCCATTCAGACGGTTGCTGACTGGGAAGAGGGAACTATCATGGTTTGAAGTTGACCGACCATGTGATGAAGGTGGTGAAAAGAGTGATTGATCAAATCATCGTGATCGCGTCGCTATTGACGATATGCAGTTTGGTTTCATGCCTGGTCGCAGCACGACGGGTGCAATATTTATCCTGCGCCAACTCCAGGAGAAATATCTTGCGGAAGGAGAAGAACTTATACTTTGCTTTTGCCGCAGAGGCGGCATTTGGTCGTGCGGTTCTAGCACATCCTGCCCAGGATTTGCACCCACAAAACCGGTGGTGCTTACCGGTTTTCTACGGTGCTAGTCTATGCAAATTATGCAAAATACCCCAAAACTTACTATTTTGGGTATTCACGAGCTACAATACTTACCGTCATTTGACTCTCACCATCTCACCCCCTCAGGGTTAGGGCGCTTAACCGCGTCCCCGCTCTCACTAGAGGATGAGGCTTTCACGGTTAAGCATCAGGCTTTTTTCCTGGGGTGGTTACAGTTTCCATAGAATTGCTCTTGTTCCACCTGCCAGGTTCTAGGCTAGTGAAGTTCAGTCTTCCCTTCCTTTCCTCGGCCTTCCGCCTCTGCCGGTAGGTCTGAGCTAGGTTTTGTCACTGACTCACTAGCTATTCTGGGTTTTCTGGGAATGCAAAATTATGAGGGTTGCCCATTCCTATTTGCCCAGTTCAGTTGGGTGGCATTGAGTGCTACATAGGTCAAAGGTTTTGTTTATTATTGGCAGTCAGGTCGAATATGCAAATTAGAAGTCACATGGCGGTAAGTATTGTAGCTCGTGGATACCCAAAACAGTAAGTTTTGGGGAATACATTGCAAGGATATATTCTGACATAAGGCACTCCTTTTGACCGTCATGTCATCAACATTATTGACCCGTTCATATTGAAAGTTGGTTTGCAGTGAAGGCATGGCTAACTTATTTTGAATGTCCATTAGTCGGGACGAATCGCATGTCCATATCATTGTCATCAAGCTAGTCCATCATAAACAATCCCGATACTAGTGTTGATACATTGTGATGTCTGATTGGCCTATTTAGATTGAACTGATAGCTTTTGGGTTGGGTTAATGGATAGTCATCCAAGAGTATAATGATGGTAGTGCAGTGGAATGAATGAACGCTCTCACTACAGAGGACCGGGTTTGAATCCCACTCATGCCTCAATGTTTGCTCGTATTACAGTTTTGATGGTTTCCATGATTTCTAGTTCCCTTGTGTTGGGAACCAATTATTTCTGGTCATTAGGTTAAGTTTAGGTATGGCTGTTCTGCAGTGGTGATGAACAGGTTGCTACCATCTCTCATTTAGGAAAGTGGCTAAAGGCTGAGTGTTCCACTCATGTCCTTCAAATGGCAGTCCCATGAGCAGGATGGGATTGTAATAGGTACACGCCTACCTTGTTACTCTCTGAACACTATTTGAGAAAAGAAGGTGAGCCTTCGCCGGTGTTCATCCATGATCACACTTAGTTTCAGGGTTCCCTCGATGAGCCATAGTTGGCTTCCTGAACCTGAAGTAATCTAAATCTAAAAGTCTCCTGCTTCTTTTACTGATGAATACACCAATACTGTAACGGTGGGGGGAGGGGGGTGGAGGTTGTGAAGAGTAGTCTATTAGGGCAGATGTCTTAGCTCACAGCATCAAACTGAATTAACTTGAGATTTAATTGTAGAAAAGACATAAAGCACATTGAAAGATACAGGAATCACAAAGAGGATGGGTATTCAGTAATACTGCAGAGAGTTGAATATAAAGAACACACAAAGATTTGTTTTACTTGAAATAATTCAAAATTTTGCAAATCAAAAATATGATATACACCAAAATTTTGTACAAGTTTTGCCAAAATTCACCAGACATGGACATGGTTTTATGTTGGGCCACTGAACTAAACCCTCTAGGACCTATAGTCACCAGGGAAACTGTCCCCGGATATATTACTGGACACCTTTATGAATAGTCATGTTAACCATTGCCATGGTGATGGAGAATGTCATTTATATAGCTCAGCAATTAATCTCAATAACTTCTCAGAAACTCATTATACTTCTCTCCTTTTGTTGCAGTTGCTTGGTTTCAGCCGGACCCTAGGACAGCTCATCCTGACATCATGTTTTCTAATGACAACCTCACGATAACCTGCCAAAGCATGGATGACCGAGTGGTCCTTGGTAATGTAGGGTTCTCCAAGGGCATCCACTACTGGGAAGTAACGATAGACCGATACGACAACCACCCAGACCCTGCGTTTGGGGTGGCCCGCGTTGACTGTACCAAGGACCAGATGCTTGGAAAGGATGATAAATCATGGTCAATGTACATTGACAGCAATCGCAGCTGGTTTATTCACAACAATGCTCACTCCGACAGGACAGAGGGTGGTATAGAGGTGGGGTCAGTAATTGGGGTCCTGCTGGACCTCGACAAGCAGACACTGTCCTTCTACGTCAATGACAGAAGGCAGGGCCCACCGGTGGCCTTCACAGGACTCAAGGGGGTGTTCTTCCCCTCCATCAGCCTAAACAGGAATGTACAGGTGACAATACACCCTGGTCTTGATGTACCCGCTGAGGATGAGTGAAGAAGAAATACTATAGTAGCAGCCAATCCGTCCATTTTAATTCACCCTTAAATGGGACTGTCTACTATTGTAGAGTGCATGCAGACCCGGTGGTTGCAACCGTGAAGCTAACATGGAGCTGGCGAGTTTTGCTGGGTCGGATGTAAGTCCTCGCTGGGTAAACCCTAGCTGAAACATGTGCCCAAAATTGTCTAGCTCAAGAATACAATATAACAACCAAGGTGATACTCAAACAAAAAACTTCAGATCAAGAGTCACATGCACTACCACTGGGCCAAATCTGCCAGACATCTGCATTTATGGTCACCTTAATTGAAGTTGTATATGGCACTTAGACCAATACAGAATTTAGCCCCCTGGGACCTGAACTTCTCTTGTGCGAGAGAGAAATTTGTCTTTGATTATTACAGGGCATGCAATGTTTTTATCAGTCATTTACAATATGGTCTGATTTCATATTCATATAGTGGATGCCACAGGGTATATTTATCGAACTGGAGTTGGAATTATGAGCAGTACTCTATTCTATTGGATTACCATATCCCCTCAAGTGTTAAGTAATTAGCTGAATGAAGAAAAGCTTCAGTAATCCAGGATTTTAAAGTGATTAACATTTCTTTTGAGAATATTCCCTGCTTTATTTGTTAAGATGATATCATTCGATGTGCTCAACATGATATATCATTTGATGCCCTCTGCATGATGTCATCTAATGGCTAATGCATTCTATATACATGCAGTCAAGTGTATAGTTCTGAGTTGTTACTGTCATATACAGTAGCGTATTCAGGATTTACCGATAGAGGGACACAATTGCCAATGTAGGCCTCTATCTGTTCTTGTATCCCCTCTCTCTTGAGAATTTATTGTGAATGTAATGAGGCTTAAATGTGAAATGGTGCTATCAGTTCCACTTTTTGAAACACAATTTATGTACCACAATTTAGCATTTTTAGCAGATGATGACCAATAGACAGGGTGCGCCTGTTGCGCCCTTCTCTAAATACGCCACTGATACACTTGACCGGGGCTGAGTGGAAATTCCAAGATAGTGCAAACTTTTCACTGAAGGTGTATGATATATTACTGACCTAGATATATACCAAAAGCATGCTTTAAAATCTAATAGCACTAAATTGATGACTTCAAAAGTGTTAATATTTAATCAATTGGATTTTAATGTTCCAACAAATATGTCATATATAACACTTAGGGTGGACACAAAACCTAAGCGAGGTCAATTTCTGCTTTGCAAATTGAAAGTTTTTAAACATGAAATCTTGGTAAAAATCTACTATTAAGCAAACATACTTACATACTGCAAAGTAAATAGGTATAACAAAATTCCATCATGGTTCATGTTCACATACATATGCCAGTTTATAGTAGACAATTTTACTATGAAGATATATGGCATTACTGCATCGAGGGCTTTTTGTCATGTATTTCTAGGAACTAGAGTAAATGTTGTTGTTATAGACAAGGAAATCATAATCTAGTATTTATTGTTGAGAAAATAAATTTCCAGTGTACCAAGATTATAACTTCAATTTGCCAATTCAATTCCAAGGAGTAAATTGTACTAACAAGATAATAAATGCCTTCCATCAATTTTAATAGTTTTATCTTAATCAGAAATATTGTTTTATTCACATTTTCAAACACGTTCTGTTTCTTATTGCCCTTCTTTGTGATATACATTTGCAAAGTGGTTTCTGAAATATGAAATGATAGCAAAAGATGATATGTTTATCATCAATATAGAATTAGTACACACAAACCAATAGTTCATTGATATCGAGAGTGGCCCACCTGTGGCTTGTGGACCAAATACGGCCCACATCGATGTCTTGTGTGGTCCACAAACTCCTGTGAAGAACACAAATTTTGGAGTAAAAACCTGATGGCTTACAGTATGTAGCACCTCATACAGCAATGTGGTTCTCAGATTAAAACATGTTGGCTACCCCTGAATATAAAACCATGCTCTATTGAACAATCTGGGGGAAAATGTATGTAAATACATTTCAATAATATGCCTTACAGTATGTGGCACGTCATATGGAGGATTTACCCGTTCACAATAGCAATGTGGGCATCAGATTAAAAACAATTTGACTCCCCTGGTTTAAACCATGCTCTATTGAACACTCTGGGGAAATATACATATCAATAATATGACTTACAGTTTGTGGCATGTCATATAAAGGATTGACCTGTTGACAATAGCAACGTGGTCCCCATATTGAACAAGGTTGGCTACCCCTGATTTAAACCATCCTCTTCGCTCTATCGAACACTCTGGAGGAAAATACATGTAAATACATATCAATAATATGACCTACAGTATGTGGCATGTCATATAAAGGATTGACCTGTTGACAATAGCAATGTGGTCCTCAGATTAAACAAGGTTGGCTACCCCTGATTTAAACCATGCTCTGTGCTCTATTGAACACTCTGGAGGAAAATACATGTAAATACATATCAATAATATGACCTACAGTATGTGGCATGTCATATAAATGATTGACCTGTTGGGGGAAAGTATGTGTCTCGTTATATAAACAGGCACGTGTGCAGCTTGTTTACCCTTCCCCCCCCCTGTTTCCTTCCTTTCCCTTTCTTTCCCTTCCATTTCTATGGTGTTGTAGGGGGGCACCCATAAAGCCTCCCCCTGAATACGCCACTGTATAAAGGATTGACCTGTTGACAATAGCAATGTGGTCCTCAGATTAAAAACAATTTGACTACCCCTGATTCAAACCATGCTTCATGCTCTATTGAACCATCTGGGGAAAAAATACATCTTTTATAAGTGATATTGAGATTGCATTACAATCCTATATAACTGCATCAAATCTTGACCCAAAAGTACCCCTCGTATATCCCAAGGTTTATTCAGAATATTTAAGGAGCCTATCTCTCGGAGCAAATGTTTTAATTATTCATAATAAAGCTAGCGGTATTATGTACTGATATATGCAGGAGTGTGAGGCAGTTTCTGTAAATTTATGTTTTCCCAGGGATTAATTTATTCAAGTAAAAGGGGGCAGAAAAATGTATTACACAACCTTGGTTTAGTGCATTGTCAGCTCATGAATATCTTGACATTTGTTTTGTTTTGCTAAACATCTGATAATCATATGAAGTAATATTATGATGTTGTACTTGCAGCAGGTTATACCGAAATCCGTGGCTGAATTTCTAGTGGAAACATTCGGTCAGATATTCATTTCAAAAATATTCCTTCTTGTTTTCCTTTTGCCTCATGGATTGATAATCAGAGAATATTGTCTGAGTTTGAACCATAGAAGTGCAGTATATTTGTGAAAATTAATTGATGTTGAAATTATTCTGTTAAAATGGTTGAAAATGTACCATTGATTATAATTTTTAAATATGACCAGATTTGCCCTTGGACTGCATAGAGCATGCTTCAGTGGTATATGAGCTGCTGAGAACCAGACTGGGCTAACCCACTATGAAGTCGATTTAGGAAAATGGCCTTCAAAGTTGGTTTCACATTATAAATTCAGTGTAAGGTAGAAATTATTATAATTAAGATGCGAATTGTAATATAATTGGCATTCAATACAAAGGTTAGCCCATTGTTCACATTCATCATTGTGCAGAGCCACATCAAGCTATCCCACATGATCATTGGATTGAGGTAACTTCTTCAAAGTATACTCAACTTGTTGGTTAGCCCACTCTGGCACAAACTCCATTGAACAGCTGTATCAGGACCAAACATTTTATTCAGGTTAAACTATCATCCAAATATAACAAAGAACAGTGGATGATTGGTGCTGAAAACTCAGTGTGAGCAAAATGTGGGTTAACCCGGCAGTCTGGTTCTCAGCAGCTCATAGGAACATACTGATTAACATTATTGTAGGCATCCGTATGATTTATATCACTTGAACTCTCAACCCTCTAATGCCCATTGTAGCACCTATGCTACACGCAGAGAGCAGGATACACACAAATCCTCACAGTGTCACACACAGCTTGAAACTGCGAGTAGGGACCGGAAAATTGGACCACACCGAGAGGGAATGCCATTGTTCCTTGTCAGGTGGTCAAAAACCTACGGATGCCCAGTCGGGCTGTGATATTTTACAGTTCATGGCCGACTGTTGATCAGGCTTCCTGGCCTCAATACTGGGCGGGTATTAGAGGGACGAAGGCACTTTGTGTTACACACAATAAAAAAATGGCACAAACTAGAGTTCCTCATTCATCAGTATGAGGTCAGTATCTTCTTCATACACAGAACTACATTCAGTAATTTATTCCCAAAGCCCAGATTTGAGAGGTTGTTGTCTATTAACTAGATTACTTGAAGGTTAATTGTATTTTAATGTGCAGTTAATCTGTTCTTCAAATGCCATCTTGCTGAAATTCTCTCTCAATAAGCCATTATCTGCTCCACTCCCCCACCACACACATACACACAAAAATGAGATAATTGTGTATATTGCAAGATCATACAGGTATATATGATCTAGATGGGCAGCATAATCAAAGATTAGCTGTATTTTAAGGTGTAGTTTATCTGTTCTGCAATTATGGCATTAAATACCTAAATTTACATTTGAAAAATTGAAGAAAATTGTATTAGATATACAACCTTTGTCCACTTCACCTTTCAGAACTAATGTGTGGGATTTTTTGGTACAATCATTCTCAGTTAGGTTATAAATCTAATTATAATACATTGTTCGATGTAGTTTTGAAAGCTAATGAGAACATTTGTTGTGCAATATCTGATTTGCTTATACCCTAACCCTGATTACTTTTTTGTTATGGAAGTATGTACATACTACGAAGAGTTTTTCTTTGATATTTGAATCCACTAATTGGCTTCATTGTCTGATTGGTTGGGCGTTCACATATACAAGTGGGAGGTTCATGGTTTGATTCCAGGTGAAGTCAAGTTGCTTTTCACTGCCTCTGAATTGTCAAACGTTTTTACTTTTTCCCATCTTCATAATACAGTACCTTTTCAAAATTTAATATAATTGCTAATTTGTAAACAGCTGAAATCTCTTTGAATAGAGGACTGAAGTCTATCTTATCTGGTTTCTGAGAGCTAGGAAGGGCGTTCTGTTGTCGGGTTTACTAATCTTACTTCAAATTGACTATCCCATCAGTGAGTGGTGTCCATAAGTTGGAGATAATGAAACAAATTTGAAGAAATACATTGGACATCACAAATGTACTTGTGAGACTGCAGATTTTTACAAATGGCCATGCAAAATCAGTGAAACTTGAACAAAATTTGGGTTTGGTATTTTTGGAAAGGCAATGATGTTGTAAGTCCGATAAATTTCCCTCAATTTCCAAAGTTCCTTGTTACTGGAAAAAAATAAAAATTCAATTGGCAATAATAGGCTTCCATTGGTCTACACACAACAATGAAACAAAATATTAGAAATGCTTATGGAAAACAGTTTGACTGTGCTCTACTTTAATCTACTTTGCCTGATATTTGTCTTTAACTTCAGTTGCAAATGCAATCATAATGTTGTTATACCTTACCTTAGCTAGACATATCCACTGATGTACAACACAGTGGTTCCTATCGGTTTTTGTATCATGTTCAGTTCCTATGTGGAACAAGTTAGATTGTAAGATACAAAAGCTAACCACCTCTTTACTTAATTTAAATTCTGACTGATCACATTCATTGTAACAAAGTAAAGTAGTGTGCCTTGTTGCATATTCATATGTTCATAAATATTTAAAAAATAAATTAATCATTTAATTGTCAAAATAATATTAAACTCATAACCCCTCTAATAAATGCTGCATCTTCTATTTCATATATGATCACTTCAGAAAATGGCTTGAATAGTTTGCAGTAGTTGACCCCAGTGGGCATCACCAGGAGGGAGGGGG
>JAODUJ010071869.1:0-11828 GCA_027564615.1 Psolus chitonoides | reverse complement strand
CCAATGGTGCGTCGAAAATGCTAGTGTTATAGTCAATTGTCGGACCAATGGTGCGTCGGACCAATGGTGCGTTTTGACAAATCAAAACATTATCATTAGAGTCAATTGTCGGACCAACGGTGCGTCGGATCAATGGTGCGTCGGACCAATGGTGCGTCGGAACATAGAGCCGTCCCCAGTCGGTGCAGTCGTAGCCTAATCCAGGTCTGCCTGGCATGCTAGGCTGCCTCTAGAGGAGAACCATCGATTAGTGAATCAATTATTAGAGGTAAACGTCAGTTCACTAAATTCTAAATAAACTCTGATTTTAAGCTTTAAATGAGGCGATGTTATGATAATGTTCCTTGTTGGAATCAACAATTCTGAAACCATAGGCCTTCTCTTCGTCGAAGTTGTTATTAGTATGGGTTTGACGGGGGTCTTCACAACTGAGAAGTTTCTCATCAAATATAATACATCGTCTTCATTGATTTTATGTCATTTCACAACAGTATGTGTTTCACTACATTCAGCTCTGCCGTTTGATTTTCAGCTGCATTGATATCTATCATTTGATAAATATTGGCCAGAGGGCAGAGAGATTCGTATTACATAGACTATCCGGTATTCAGACGTCGTTCAATTTTGCTAAATGGAAAACGGGTAGTCTGTGCATTCGTGTTATATATTCCTAACGTACCGTAGCGCATGCTGCCATACCGTTGGATAGCCAACATAAAAATAACCGGCCTGATATCACGGGCTGGTTTTACTGTTACATATCGGTTGAATACGCAAAGCTATTCGAAATTTGGCGTGAAAGTTCACCCATGTGCCGTAAGGGGCCATTTTGTGCAAATACACAAAATGCTGCTTCTTCTTCTACAGATTACATGGTACAATGTTGAGCCTGGTTTGTCACGATAGTACTGTGGTAGTGGTACCATCGGGGTGTTCTGGAAGCTGGGGCCCAAGGTCACGCATGGGCCATTTTATGAAATCACGCAAAATGCTTCTTCTCCAACAGATTGTAGGGTACAATGAGTTGAGGGTTTGTCGTGATAGTGCCTCGGTAATTTTGTCAGTAGTTCATTTTATCTAATCCAAGGAATATCTGTTGTGAAATAACCTAAAGAGAAAGGTAGTGTAGGCCTAATTCCGCGAAGAACAGTGTTGCCCAACAAAAGCCTAGCCTAATGATGGACATATTTTGTACCCCAGTTTTTTAGATGGTCTGATTATGTCGAATGATCTCATTAACGAATAAAAAACAATTTACTCCCTTCTTTTCGGCTGAAATACTAACTCACTGAGCTCCTCAGTCAAACCAGCTGACAGACTTTGTCATGATAAAATTAGAAACCTTCACGAAATGAAGAATCAAATAGATCAGTCCACACCACCCAATTTTCACTTCTATATCAACTATATTTAAGGAGCTACCGGCGCGGCGTGGCCGGCTTTTCTTGTATCAAAATACAATTCAAATACAGCTATTTCGTTGAACTTCGCTAACTAAACCTAATCACTTCAAGGCAACCGATCACGACGCATCATAGACACTGCTTTCTGTGGAACCCTCATCTGCCAGTTCAAATTGAATTTTGGTCACAGTACCTCACTGTGTGTCCGTATAGGCTAGCTGTGAACGTGTGTGTGTGACCACGCGAATGGAAAAAGTTGGGTGTATGATTTTTCAACTGGTTATGTCATATTTATTAGGTATATATATATATATAGGTGATGGTAGGTATAGGCCTACTGTAGGCTAATCATAACATGCTGAGTACATTTGTAGAAACTACTTTTGAAGAAAAAACGGTTTTGAAAAAGTAACTACCACCATGCACATTTAAAATAAAAGGAATACTACTTTTGAAAAAAGTTACGTTTTTCGAAAGTGTTTTTTTTTTTTTTTAAATGTGGTTAGACATTTTTTCAAAAATGGTCAATATATTTACAAAGTGGTTACTTTTTCCAAACCTGTTTTTTTCCTTCTCAGAAGTAATTTCTACCACATTTCAAAAAAATACTGCCCTATACATTTCAATTCGATATAAATCAGAAATCTATAGTTATAGCTCCAACAACTTTTGAACGAGTCTTTTGGTGTTCAAACAGTCAATATTAGGTTTATTTTCAACTCATCTACCTGCACCGGAAACCATTTCCATAATATGGGCAATATTAGGCTCTATGGAGGGAAACAAACTCTTTATTACCGGTGCTTGACCCGCCTGTAAAATCTTGCGAGTTCCGAGTTGTTCAATTTGCCCGGTTTATGGCAAATTACGACAATGATTGAGTCTTTATCAAAATTGGAAGAACTGAAATGAATTAAATTGGTTTGTTTGTCCGCTTGGTAGTTTCTATAATTAGTAAGCGTCTCCTGTGGCAATTCCATGGTATAAGCTATCCAATATGCAACAAAATGTCGGTTGCCAGGGTTGCCAATTGGCGTTTTACACCGCTAGATTTCGAAAATTCGGCCATTTTCTGGAGACTGGCCTACAACTGACCAATTGTCTGGTTCGTGATTGAAAATAATGGCAGAAATCTTCAGTTGCCGAAGCGCGATTTTTTTTAGCATAATTCATTCACAATATCACCTAATCGTATCATTATTCAGGTTTTCCTGAACAAAATATTACGAGAAAATGTGCAAATTTGACCAAAAATATTCCCTGCTTCGAAGTTTGAAATTGGAGCCATGAAAAAAACGGGCCGTGAAATGCTTAAAGAAAAATTTCTTCCACCCACAAAAGCATTTTACACACCAGGATAATTATTGATCGGTCAATGTCACAATGTGCCATACATAAAATTAATTGACCTGACAAGTATCATACATTTCTGGTGAACTGTGAGAACAAAGGTTATTTAACAATTTCACACTACACGCGACGCCGCGCTGCGCCGTGCAACGCGACGCCATAAAAAATGTTGGGAGGCGATATTTTGCTTTCACACTATACAGGCGACTTTTTGTTCATCGCCTACGCGATTTCTAAAATGTTCACGTTTACCCTCCTAGTCATGTATTTCAACAAAGGATGTATGGTTACTCGAAAAAGTCGCGCTGCCGCACGCCGCAAAAGTTGAAACTTGTTCTACTTGATTTTGTCGCGCAGCGCGGCGTGCAGTGTGAAATGGCCTTTAAACTCCACATCTATCTGGCAACCCGATCCTCAGTGCAAAAAAAAGCTGTCGGTCTGTCGGTCACTGACAAACCCATAAATAGAGCCTAGGCCGTAAAATCACTTAAACGCAGCTGGACACAAAGTGCTTAAAGAGCATATACTTGAATCAATGTAACACAGTAACAGTTTAGGTCGTAATCGATTACAATATAGTTAAGATCAAACGGCGAGCATCGGCCATTTCATGATCTCTTGCAGTTAAACGACCCGGGACACCTATACGACCTGGCGGGAACTTTAGGTCAGCCGGAAGCCTACCAGGGCACGCAATCTACCACCGTTTCGAGGTTAATACATCCGTTAATTCTGTCACAAGAGCGCGATGAGGGATCAGAAATTGGACCAGACAAGTAGAAACCCCAGGGCACCCTTAAAATGTCATGAAAGACGTAAATAGAAAATATGTGAGCATTAGGTAATCCGTTTGAAATGTCATTTACTGGTCTGTCAGGTGTTCATGTTCAAGAGAATGATCAGGTGGAAGTTTCCTCAGGAAGAGCTTTCCGCTTTGGGCTTAATTTCATTTAACAGTTTAATCTCATCCGATAATCTCGCCTCGAGGAAGTCATTATTTGTTTGCATGGAATATTGAACCCTATTTATCTGAGTTCAAGATTAAAAGTCACAGATTACAAACAACAAACTTCAAAATTGTGTCTCATACAACTATACAAGCTTAAGGTTTGTGCAACACACAGTAACCCCAGGGTCTGCTACAGTTTTTAGTAGGGCTGCTGCACCTATCGTGTCTTCGAAGCAATTCTGCTCCGAAGTGGTGGTAGCAGTGGCGTAGCCAGAAGGGGGCAGAGGGGCGGGGGAGGAGTGCCCCTCACATCATTTTGGGGGACGAAGTGGGGACGATGGCAAGGTCAATTATTGCGTTTTTGGTTGTTCTATAATGCTGAACCTTAAAATGGAGATGGAAATTTTGTTTTTTCCCCAAAAGTGGGGACAGAAATTTTGTTTTCCCCCTCACACTAAAAAGCTGGCCACGCCACTGGGTGGTAGAGTTCACAGGATATACCTGACTGGGAACGCTATATGACTGAATTCTACAGTGGCCCCTTATATGATTTACCTACAACGTACATGAGATGAGCACCGGCGAGAGTTCGCCTTCTCTTCACGAATAGTGCTCAGAGTGTCGAGGCAGGCGTGAAATTAATCCTGCTCCCGGGACCGATATTTAACGTCCCCATCCGACGGACGTGAGTGAAACTCTCAGCCTTTAGCCACGTGGTGAGACTATACTCAAACGATATGACTTTTTCTTGCCGATACGATATCCAATATTTTTTCCCACAACGGCCGATGTCCGATTCGATCCAATTTTTTTTTTTTTGGGGGTGGATGGTTTCATTGTTTCCGATATTTAACCGCAAACAAGATATATTGGATCAATATTCTTTCAACAATTGCTTTTTATACCGCTGGTTTCTACAAAATATTATGGCCCCAGGATGGGATTGTCAATTTTCTCATGTGAAAAAGCACAACAAATAGGGCAAAATGTAACGTCAACATCGGTAAAACTGAAATCGGTGAATGTTCCAAGAGATTTTCACCGATCCGATATTTTGCCGATATTGGGCCTACCGTCCTACGCAATATCGGCCGATCCGATATCCGATTATCATCAGAGCCCTGTGGAGTAGAAATTCCATGCTATAAATTATGGAACGCCGTTTGTACAAAAATTACCGAACCGCGCGTACATATCACCACGAACATACACGGCCGCAAAGATGATACACGGCCGATACACGGCCGCAAAGATGATACACGGTCGCAAAAATGATACACGGCTGGGAAGATGATACACGGCCGGAAAGATGATACACGGTGTATCATAGGGAGATGGTCTGGGAAATACCAACTATTGTGTTCTCAAATCAAGGAATAAAACGAACGAATTAACTTTGACAGAAGTTACCTCATGAGAGCGTTGAAAATGCCGTTTCATAGTGTCAATATATTTTAGTGTACTCCAGAGGTGAACTGCCTAAACAATTGTGACGATGGGTGGTCCGTACATTCGTCAGTCTGAGAAGACTGAGCAAATGCTCAATATGATCATTTTCCTTCGCGTGACTGCTCATGCGGACTTAATTGACATGACCTTGAGATCCGTTGTTCTACGCGTTTGTAAAATCAAAGAAAACAATAACACAATTTGACACTTTCAGGGCCGGGTATTTTTATTTTCAACCAAAATCCGCCTGGGGTTCCGCTCAAATAATCAGATAATATAGCCTATATTGGTGGAAAGCTAACTAGTCATTGTGAAAGATTAAACTTTCCCCGAGTCTACACGCCAAATGACGCCATCTAAAGATGTGATCATTGTTTACATGAAAAAGGCCGCTATTTGGGGATTTTGGTAAAATGACCATTGAACAACTCCCCGTTTTGTTCCTTTCATTCAAAATCCGCCGTATCTTTCGAAAACATTCGGCAGATGTGAATGATACTATCAGAAAGATAAAAAGTTTAACTTTCATAAATGTCTGTTTAATGTCTGAATTTGGATTTTTGGGAATTAAGGGGTGTAAAGTTGGGTATTTCTGAGAGTACCGTACCCCCGATCGACTTCCAAATTCATTGTTCTCTTTGTTCCTTGAAGAGGGTATCTAAATATGATGGCGTTAGTCTATAGACCAGTGGTTCTTAAAGGTCAAGCGACACGCAGCAAATTCCCTTTAAACTTGCACAGAATGAAAGACTATGTGTCAAAACCCTATACTTCAAATTTGAAGTTCCGCACTTGTTTCTTCATTGCTTTAATTAAGTTAATTACCTAGACATTCTGAGACTTGATTGACGCCATAGGGGGAAACTACCACGGTGGCCAAAATGGTATATAGGCAAAATGTGCTACATAGTGGATGCAGTTCTCGTTCGTTACAATACTAATGTTGTTCGTGTGTACAGTGTAGTTCCGACTAGGTAGAAAAATAACGTCATTTCCTCCAAACTGAGACAATTTAGCCGATTTTTGCCGGTTTGTTTTTGCTCAATAGGAGAAAAATACAAGTAACTATCCCAAAAAGAGTTTAATTATTATCTTTTCTAATGTCTTTTGCACAAATTTGTGACTTTTAACCCGAATCCGAACTATAACTTTCTTGTAACAGGCTGTTGAAAACGGGATGTTTTTCGCTGGTTTGAGTTTTTCTCCATACTCAATGCACTGCGCAGAACAGTTGACTCGTTTTCAACTCTTTGGGGCTCCCCCCGTGACGTCACAAAATCTATAACGTAATAGTACTTTTTACCCATTTCTACCCCTTTGGTGACCAAAAATGGACGCGGAGTTTGGATTTTTCCAATGTTCTAACTATGACATTTTAAATTAATGAACACTTGACCTTTAAGCCCCCTCCTCGGCCATTGTTGCGTAAATTCCCCCCTGACCAAATGATAGCCGTGGGTTATAGAGTTAATCGAGCTGTTTCTCGCTTCAAGGCTGGTAATCACTGCAGAAGAGACGAAACTGCCGCGTGTATTCCTTATTGGCTCGTCTCTCCGGATGTAACATTACGTATGTAGTATGATATTGTATGTAGTTATAAGCCAAATATATATTGAACAGCCTGTGCAGTCACTTTGTACATTATGTATGTAGTATGATATTGTATGTAGTTATAAGTCAAATATATATTGAACAGCCTGTGCAGTCACTTTATCTTCGAGTTGGATATCATTTATCCTACTCTCCGACTGCTGTCTAGTTTCTACGTTCATTGTTATTCTGAGAAGGTAGTCAGATTAAATATTTGAAACTCTGGATTGATGTATTGAGGAAGACGTATTCCCTTCATGAAATCAAAAATCAATGACATAAATCGCTTCTTTGTATTTGAAAAGTAACGCAACCTAATTGTTACATATATCCAGTCAGTCCGCAGTGTGCGAAAAAGTATTTTCAGCCAATTCACCCATTGAAAATGCATTTCCTCGCAGCTTACCGGCGTGTTTTTTTTTGTTTTGGACACATGTTTTCTCGCTTAGTAACAGTGCATTCATTCATCACAATGCATTCCTAACCCTAATCCCTAACCCTCTTGAATATCCAGAACATGTTCAATAGCTTAATAGCCCCTAACTCTAACTTTGTACCTGCTGGACGGATGCATTGGGTGTTGAAAATAACGACATTTATGAATATTCAACACGAGTAATTACCGGAAAAACGTCATTTTAAGCAAGGAACCTATGCATTCGACTTGATGTATGTGTGTATATGTATGTGTGTGACGCTCTGACCTTGGGTACGCGATAACTCAATAACGGACTGATGGATAATTGTCGTACTTGGTGTACAGATGTATCGTGGTGCGAAGGTGTAGTGTATAGTTTCGGTGCCGGTCTTATGATTGTTAAGTAAGTTATGTGGTCAAATGTGAAAATATTTGATTTGGAAAACCTTCAGAACCGTAATTGTTAGATCGTAACCAAACTTGGTAGATCACTATTCAGTGCAAAACAATGTGAAGGGCATTCTGAGGTCGTCATCTTATCTGACGCTCATACCTTGGGTATACGATAACTCAATAAGGGACTGAAGGATAATTGTCATACTTGGTGTACAGATGTATCGTGGTGCGAAGGTGTGCTTTAAAGTTTTTGGTGCCGACCTAATGAATGTCAATTAGGTTATGATGTCAAAAGGAAAAATCTTTGATTTGGAATAACTTTGTAAGTTGGTAAAGTGGGCAAAGTAAGCCAGTGAACTTGGTAGATATAATAACCATATAAATAAGTCATGATAAATAAGTCATCAGGGGTCATTTGCGGTCAAAATCTTCGATTTGGAATAACTTTGTAAATTGTAATCGTAAGTTGGATTGTAACCAAACCTGGTAGATATAACCACCATTTGGTGCCGAAAATTATGAAGGTCATTTGAATGTCATAAGAAGCTATTGAGGTCAAAATGTTCGATTTGGAAAAACTTTGTAACCGTAAGTTTGATTGTATCCAAACTTGGTAGATATAATCACCATTTGGTGTCGGAAATTGAAACGTCATTTGAAGGATTTCATGGGTCATTTGAGGTCGAAATCCTCGATTCGGAATAACTTTGTAACCGTAAGTTGGATTGTACCCAAACATTATTGTACCCACACATTTGAAGGTCATTTTGAGGTCACCAGGGGTCATTTGATGTCTAATTCACAAAGATTGTTGGATTCACATGAAATTCGGTGGATATAGCCAACATATTGTACCACAAATGTCGGAGGTATTTTGGAGGTCATCATGGGTCATTTGAGGTCAAATTATGGAATAAACACCATAACTTGATGAGGAAAACTTCAATTGAGCTCATACTTGGTATGTGTGTTTGTCACATTTGGTTGAAAATGTGGAGGTCATTTGGAGGTCAACGGGGGTCATATGAGCTCACATTAAGGATTAAAAACCATAACTCGATAGGGGAAACTTCAATTGAGATCATACTTGGTATCCGTGTTCATCATAGCAATTGAAAATTGATGGTCATTTGGAGGTCCTCAGGGGTCATTTGGGGGTCAAATTATGGATTCATATGAAACTTGGTAGATGTAGGCAACATTTTGAAGGACATTTGGATGTCATCAGGGGGCATTTAAGAATCCCACCCACGTGTACCAACCTCCTTAGATTTGGCATTGATCTGCACATCTATGACACTATCCTCAATGGGTACCATCTCGTGGTAACACAAATAAGGGGCTATGTATCATCATCAACGGAATGTCTAACCAATATGTTGAAGAGTAAAAACATATAACACCATAAACTTGATCAATTCAAGGAGTACCACAGCTCTGCTTTCTTATCGGCATAATGGCAAGCCATACATATACGTACCAGGCACCATGGGCACAACACTAAACATACATATGCAAGACACACATCACTTCAATCGATTAAGAACGAACAATTTAGGTTCTGACAACATGTGCCCTAATTCCTCAGCAGAATGCTACAGTTTGAATATCACATTACTTATCACACCATAATATAAGTGTGATACATCCCTTTAACTCTCTGTGTGGTAACAAGGTTCAAAAGTTGAAGCAATTTCCTTTGATATAAGTTGTCCCCAAGGAGTCATGATATACACCAATCCCATCTGTAATGTACACATGAAATGACTGGTCCCAATATCTGCTGCAAAATTCGTAGGTTCCAGTTATTTAAGAGTGTGTGCATATATCATTACAATATAAAAGGTCGGTGAAGCGGCAGCCATCGAGGGAATAGTTAGAGTAGCACAGTGTAATAGTATATTCGTGATAGGGATTATGGACTATCACGATTAATGTTTATATTTACGGTAATCCGACCCAAATGGGTCTATCCTAACCATACCCTGACGCTCGCAGTGACATGAGGGCAGGAGGTGGCGATGTAATATGACGTTGACCGTGGGCCGGATTTCAATTTGTGAAGATGTTTTCATTGCCCTTAAATGTTCACACTGTAAATTTCGGAGAAATATTGTGACGTCCCTCTCATTTTTAAAAATGGGTCTACTGCCTCCCTTTCCCATTGGTGGCGCTGGGGTGGAGGGGGCCATGTGAGGTCAACAAAGGTCAAACACTGAAAACCTTGTGACCACCATAATACGATGGAACAATCTTCAATTGAGCTCATACTTGGTATGTGTGTTCGTCATAGCTAGTACATGTCCTCTATGTTTCTAGTAGAGGTCAAAAGTCATTTGAGGTCAATAGAATTCAATCACTAAAAACCTTGCAATCACGCAAGACCAGTACGTTGTGAGTTTCATTAGGAGTTTCAGTCGACTTATTGCGAGTTCAGCTTGCCGCTGTGTGTAGAAAGACAATAATCGTTTTCCTGTTATATTCACAGACGTGGAGCTGACCTTACCAGGTCCTCCATATGATGACAATAACGACACCCTTACCGGAGAACTAGTCATAACTGACTTCAATGTACGGAGGACGTTCTTCTACGAAAAGTTGCAAAAACACTTTCAAGCATCTCGGCGAGCCCTCTACCTACAGATACCATTCGAAAGCAAGGGAATCCATGGATTCCTTAACGTTGGTGAAGTCACCGCTACTGTTAGTCCCTTGCCAGATCCTACGAGCCTTAACTGGAACATCAGCATCCAGGCCGACTCGGTAGACGTAGACTGGAACTCGGGGACAACCGTCACGTACCAAGTCAATGATGACCTAATCAGGATTACTGTTCAGTACGATGCGATGTGCCTTGGAATGAACAGCACTACCGCAGAATACTTCCCTGACGCCAATGGCGACCCCATACTTCTAATGAACTCTCGAGGTAAATTTGACTGGGCTTGCGGAGACTACTTCGGTTGGGATGACTTATTCTGTAAGAGATTGAAGGAGTATCGTCATGAAATAGACGAAGCGGGTGGGAACGTCTGTATTGTTTTGGAAACCCCGGAATCTAGGAGGTGTTCAGCGACGATGAGAATCGATGACGTCACCGGAGTGTTCCGTGAATCCTTCCCATATCTGGCGGACTCTGTCCCAGCTTCGAGCTTTGAGGCTGAATTCTTCGACGCAAAACAGCAGGCAGGTATCATATTCCCATGTCTCTGTTAGCTCTATAGTGGACATATGGACTCCACTCCTTATACCCAGAACTGATGGTTTATGTTATAGGTGTTAAGTTGACGTTTTGTTTCCACTCCAACGGTTTGTTTACTTGTATATCTTATGACTTACATTAAGTTTGTTTTTGTTTTCACTCAAGCGAGGAGTCGTTCACACGTCACACTTACATTGTCAATAGTCTTTACATGTTGGTTATGGTTATCTTCCTCATTTAGATTTATAGTGCGCCTCTAATGCAGGAGCGGATCCAGGGGTACTAGGGTGCGGACTCGCCCCCCTTGACGTAGGCCCTGCCAACAAAATGAATGTGGAAAAATAAAAAAACGAAAACATAGCTGGTTTTATTTGAGCAAAACCGTCTCCAGAAAGCACCAAATGCCACGAAAAAGGATGGGCCCTGACTCATACCACCGGTCGCAGGTCACTGGTCCAATCGCGAACGTGCACGCGATTGTGGGGAGTTGGGGGTCGTTTGGGCCGGATGAGCCTCCTGTATAGGCTAATTATTCTGATTATGTTAATGTAGTATTTAGGTCTTCCAGCAACGCGATAGCGTTATCCCACGACCTTACATGTCACCCCTGGTCGAACCCACACTTAGCCTACGTACACACGTCAAGCTGTTCGCTCCCGACGCACTGTAGAGTGCGTCACTTGCCGTGTCTCCGGGGGACTCCCCATATGAGCAGCCATAAAACAGCGCTTTGCTATATTTACAAGTTACCTCGCAGGTCACCAACTAGTAGGCTATCAGGGTAGAGAGATATAGAGTAGAGAGAGATATATATATTATATATATAGGCTAATGTTATATGAATATCCGAAACACTGCAGAGTGCTCAACTGTTGGAGCTGTCATAAGATACTATGCGATGGTTGTGCCTACTTCATAGTTGTACAGTCTGTTTCACACAAAGGATCGTCAGCAACTGAAAACAGCATACTAGCATACAGTAAAATACACTCAAAGGCAGGCAGGTAATACAATACAGTTCGATCGATTAAATAACGTCAATCTGCAGCGACTTGGTCACGGTGGATGAGC
>JAODUJ010071758.1:0-11830 GCA_027564615.1 Psolus chitonoides | reverse complement strand
GGATGCAACATGGGTACCTTCATATGCTATTGAGATCAAAGGTCATCTGAGGTCAAGTTCAGTTATCAACATTACTTCAGGATGTTTACTAATCTAAACGGACGACCTATTCTGCACCCTTGGTGCTATTTTTCACAAAGTGCAATGCGGTTTTGGGTCTTTAAAATCGCACATTTGTCCAAGCCCTATGTATAGGTAAAGGTAGGGTCCCATACTCTCAGCGAGCTTCGGAGAGGCAAAGTGAGGTAGGGTGGCCAATTCCTTTCTTCGCCACCTTTTCCTCCTCAATGGTAACACCCGGTCTCCGTTTACTGTTGGGTGGACAGAAGGATGGCTTCAGGTTGCATATCCGAGCCGTGACTCGAACCCACGACAGTCAGCACGTGAGGTGAGCACTAACCACTATACCACATTCAATCCTCTATATATGTAGATGCTATTTAGGTGATTTAGTCATCCACTATGTTACATTATGAAGCATTGTAAGTCTACTTGTAATATCCCAACTAACCACATTCTGACTACACATACACATGATCAGTGTGTCGTGCAAACCTTATGTCAAGTCGAGCCTTTAGTTGGTTACATGTATGTTTCATGGAATAAAATCCCACCCCTCACAACACATACTGCACAGAGACTGCACAAAGACAGTTCTGGAATGGATAGTAAGCGGAACAAGATTCCTACGCCAATGCATATTTAAGTCACATCTTTCATACTGAACTTGATTGGAAGACCATCATCATTGAAGATGACTTCTCTCGAGCCTATTGTTGCCCAAATCAGATTAATATCTCCTGGCTGCGAGGCCCTGCTCTAACCACTTGGCCACAAAGTCGGTATTATACAAATGAGTTATGAGTTCAATACAAATTTGCCTAATCAAGTTGTGGTGTCTTTTTTCAGTTTCTGACCTCTCATCAAACCAATATAGACTGTGTACAAACTATAATACACACACATACCAAGTATTAGCTCAATATGCCTTATCATGTTATAGTGTTTACAATGTTTGAACTGTGGCATAACTAGGAGGGACAGGGTCTGACAATGGGAGTACATTATAGAGGGGGGGGGGGGGCAATATATGTGGTCATATACACTGCAGAAATAGCTGAATGTTGCCCCTAAGATGGCACCAGGTGGTAGGATTACTTTATGAATGAACCTTACATGCATCCGTAACTTTTCTGGGCCCAAAACGTCAGGCTCTCTACGCCTGCCTGCATGTGGGTTATTCGTTATGTATCAAGTCCGTCAACGAATATTTCCCTCACATTTACCGATACACTTTAGAACTCTTGAGGGTAACTATTGTATGTATGCAAAATAACATCTTATATTGTAGCAGGTGTCCCAATGAGCTGGACTTGGGCCCTTCTTACTACAAAGGAAATGTATAGTTACACATTCTTTTTAAATCGCCATTATGTTCAGTTCCAACGAAAATGTCTGCTCCTTACTGGTTTTATTGAGTGAAGTAGTGACGAAGAATATATGAAAACACATTCTATAATGAAAAATATATAAACAAGCCATGACTGATGTTGTCAAACATCAGCCGCTGAAAAAAACTACCTTAAAGAGTCCAACCTCGTGGAAACTCATCATAGAGGGCGCTTCACTCAAAATTAGACTACATTTGAGAAGATTCAAAGATGTTTCCTTGTATTTTCTAAAATGTTGAATATGAATGTTGGGGTCCAACCTCAGGAAAACATGGGGAAATAATAACAATACCACCAATATGCATTTAAAAGGTTTGAAGATGTTTCCTGGTATTTTCCGAAGCGAAGCTTGGACGGCGAGTCGACCAACCCGAGCCCACCGTTCAGATGACCTTATTGTTTTCGGTTGAGGTCAAAGGTCATCTGATGTCAACGAAGGTTAAACACTGAAAACTTTGTATCAACTATAACTTGATAGGGCCAACTTCAATTGAGCTCATACTTGGCGTGTGTGTTCATTATAGTTAGTACATGATGCTAGTGTTGCTGGTTGAGGTCAGAGATCAACAGAGATCAAATATGTAACACCCTGTAACCACCATAAATAACTTGATGGGACAGATTTCAATTAAGCCCATACTTGGTTTGTGTGTTCATCACAGTTAGTACATGGTGCACATTGCGTTTGGATAAGATCATAGATCATCTGGAGTCAAGAGAGAGGTCAAATAGTGAAAATCGTGTAACCACTGTAACCTGACAGAGCAAACTTCAGTTCAGCTCATACTATTTGATATTAAGTGTACATGGACCATGTTGTTTCTGAATGAGATCAAATGTCATTAAAGTAAACAGAAGTCAAACAATACAATCAGGTTTTGAATCTAAAGGCAAGGAACCACGAAGCACTCGGCTCTTGTTTTAATTTGAGTGCAGGGCCACTGGCACCCATGTTGACCCTATTATTAGAATAACCTGGGCTAAGAATAACATTGGGAGTACCTATGGGCTAAAGTATGCTAGGCTCAGCCCCTACCGGGTCTGTGGTAGATGTAGTACCGTAATATGCTGCGAATATACTACATATTGAGTGGAACGGAATCAACGTCCTGATCAAGGCCAAGACTAACTTAGTGGATCTCGCATTGATCCAGCAGCATAGAGACCGCAACTCCCGCCAGTGATATCTTGGCCCAATCAGTGCCAACTGTTACGCAATACATATCATGTAGTGTCATGTTTACAGTGAGAAGTTAGGGTCAATGGGCACCTCTGTATAGTGAGCACTGATTCTAAATTAGTACCGGTGTCTTGAAAAGAATTTTCACACGCAGTGTTTCCACATTCTCCAAAAATGCTGTCCATTTTCTCAATAGGGGCGTTCACGATGACGTCACAAAATCTCAATGACGTTGGTGGTGATAAATTCCCCGCGAAGTAAACTCACGTGTTGTACTGGTGCACGTACGATCGATCAGGAGACGTACGCTATCGATCTTTCTTTCTAGTATGTAGCTTGCCTGGAATGCCTGTTTGTTGTTGTGTCGTTAAATGTAAAAGCAGATTTTTGCAAAAAGATAGTAAAACCTGGCACCGGATTCCTACTGAAAGTGTGAGGCGTAGGTCATGGCTTCGTGCCATTAGAAGGAAACACTGGGAGCCCAAACCCCACGATCGTGTTTGTGGTCGACACTTCACCAAAGGTCAGTGAAAATATGTTCAGCCCAAACTAGTTCATGAACTGAACAGTATACTAGGACTACTAGTGTTACTGTTAGGCTACGCAAAGTTTCACATAGGCTAGCCCCAAGTCCCTGACCTAACGTTAGCCAGTTAGGCCTTGCTAGCAGTAGCAGTGCACGGTAGCATGCTAGGCTACATCATAGTTGTATGCTTTTATCAAACGCCTGGTGTGGCTATCCTGTGCAGTTGGCATTAGGCCTAGCATGGGGTCGAAGCAATTAAATAACAAAATAAGCCTTTGAAGCAATACTACTTAGGCTAAGGATTTATGGGATAGAACTTTGGGTAGGACTGGATATTCCATTCAGGAGGGTGTCAAATTCAAATGATATGCTAATTGTTCTGCTTTGTTGAATCCCTGTACCAATCATGGTTCATTCATTGTGCCAAATTTGAGCCGGATACTCATGATAAACAAAAATAAGCCTGTGAAAAAAATTAGGACAACGCTATAAAAAAAAAAATTGTAGCCTACCATTGCGCACTTGGACACTAGCCTAAATCGATCATAACAATGAAATTGGGGCCTAGGCCTAACGTAAACTTACGTAAGGTCACCACTCACCTAAGGTCACCACCCTATGGAAAATCAACATAGGCTATAGGCCCCTACTGCAAAATTTGACCTCCTTTTTTTGGGCCAACTTTCAAAGAATTTGATCCAACCTTCGTTTTTTTCTTAGTAAATACTCCTTCTTAAATCTTATGCTTCGTACTCGTTGAAAACCCTCTCAGGTATGACAACGAGGATAATTTTATTGAGTTAATTAGTTTCTTCTGCTCTACTGCAGAGTAGGGCCTATAGTTTCTTGAAACATATACTAGGCTAGGCCTACCAATGAAGAACAATATTTTCACTTGAATAAATATTTGAATGGGCGGTGACTTTAGAGAAGCTAAATCAATTTCCACTAAAAAGTTGGTTTCAATTGGATTTCGAGCTGCTTAAGTACATTAAATTCTATGGAAAATTGTGAGAAACACCACCTGGAATTTGGCTTCAAATGTATCAGCAATTTAACCCTCTAGCCTAGGGTGGTGACTTTATGTAAGACTTTGTTACACCATTGTTTTGGAAAAAAATATCATGGGAGCGAGAATATGGTAAGCTGTCAAATGGAATTTACCAGATGAAGTCAATTACCCAATTTAGCCTACTGTAGAACAAATATAAACGCTAAATATTCATCTCATTTTACCTGTCTTCGTCTTTTGCACTCTGCATCCTGTGGGAAGAGCGCATTATAAATAGTACTGGCTATTATTATATAACTTGCTCTTGGCCGATTTATAGGCTATAGATCTAGGCCTATGCTTACTTAGGTCCCAGATCATTGTGCACATTTGAGCATTCAAATTAATATAACTAGCCTAGGCCTAAAAAATATTTGAATTAGGCCGCCTATCTGATATTAATTTTTAGACTTGTGGTACCTCCAGGTTCATTGTAGATTTGTGATCATCATTCATAGTACACTGAACATAGGCCTACAGTAATTATGCTATTTGATATTTAATTCTGTTCTCCATATTTAGAACAAGTTCAGTAACCTTGCTATTTCTCATGAAGAGCCATTTAAAAATTCTTATTGCTAACTAGGCTTTTTTATGCATGTTTTACGAGGAGAAAAAGTAGGCGCGAGGGACAGAATTTTTCCATCTCCAAAAATCCCACCTCACTTAGGCCTACTAGCTGTGGCCAGTGCATTTGGATTTTTTTCTAAACTGGTTCAGGTTGTGATTGTCATCAATCATTGCTAAGTCCTTTGGAGAGTTTCACACATACTGTATCACAGCAATATCTGAAAATTTGATTTTTGTTTACAAAAGTTGGGAGGGATGGAATTTTGATCCAATTTTTCATTCATTTCCCAATTTTAGGAATGCAATACTAGAAACTTTTATTAATAATAATAACTGTCATTTATAAAGCGCAGGTATCCATTGTTCGAGAAAATGTTCAAATGCGCTCCCCTGTCAGTCAGCCTGTCAGCTGAGATATCTTTCGATGATAATGGTGTTTAACTGTCTTTCGAATTTTGCCAGCTCGAGTGATGGAGAGATAGAGTTCTTTTCACCATAGGGTTGTTCCACAGTCTTGGGGCTATGCTTGAGAAAGCTCTAGGCCTACCACCGAATGGGCTGGGATAAAAATTAAAATAATTAATTTTTGAAAATTCACATTTTTTCATTGTAACTTCCGTAAGATGTTCTGTGTTCTTCTCGTCTCCGACATGCAAACAAAACGCTAACGCAAAAATGTATTGTTAAGCTGAGACCAAATTTATTTTAATGATTGTGTCTGCTGATTCAGCTCAATCAGTAAGTTAGATATTAAATTATTGCAGAATTATAAATATTTCGACTAGAGTATTGAATATGCTACATGCATGTGATTCAATTACACTAGGAGTTCATCTACACTAATTTCAACTTTTATATTACAATGAAGTATTTAGTATGCCATTGAAGACATAGAAATCTGCTGGTATTCTGTGTCGATTGGACGCCAGTTAAATTGTATTTTTTTAAACGTCTTAATCTTACGCCAAGTAAAACAAATAAAATGTTTCGTGTTCAAATGTGGGCTTTTTCTGTTTGAAATAAATGTGAAATGGATATTTGATATTATTTTTACAACTTTTTGTGGCCTTTGCAAATTATTGCTTTTATTTCAAGGTAGATTTACTGTAGCACTGGAAGAAAGAAAAGTTGCGCTTCACTTTGCTCTCTGAAACCCCCTTTCCCCTCCCCTCCCCCTCCTCCCCCCAAAAAACATTGTAGGTAGGTCACTTGAGTTGTAACACCACTATTCAAAATTCACATTCAACATTGTTGTCTTTACAGGTTGCAAAAGTGATGACCAAAATGATCCTGATTTTGTTCCGCACCGATGTATGGGATACAAGTCATACGACAATACTGGATTAACTTCTGACAAAAAATCTCAAAGATATGAAAGGCTGAAATGGCGCAACTTGGTTAAGGAGGAACATGCCATTAAGTTAGAAGTAGCAGAACTGGTAGATACATCACTAGGGCTAACCAGTTCTTCTCATCATACCTCTTTGAGTACAAAAAGTAATCAAGGTGAACCAGGTTCATTTCATTATACTTCTCAAAATATAGAAAGTGATCAAGGAAAAGCGAGTTCATCTTATTGTACTTCTCCAAATACAGAAAGTGATCAAGCTACATTAAGTTCATCTCACTATACTTCTCCAAATACAGAAAGCGATCAAGTTACACCAAGTTCATCTCACTATACAAGAACATCTCATTATACTTCTGAATCTATAGCAACTGTCAAGAAGCCCAGAAGAAAAAATCAACAACAAGACACAGAAATTAAAAATTTAAAAGCAGAGCTTGATGTACTCAAATCTAATCCAGTAGTATATTTTGGTTTTAAAGATATTAAAAACGATAAAAAAAACATTATTCTTCACAGGTCTTCCAACATTTGCCTCTTTATTGTGGCTGCATAGTTACTGTCTAGATAGCATTCCAGTTTCACAGTCTATCTCCAAAGGAGACACTCTTCTACTGCTGTTAATGAAACTTAAGCTTAATTTAGTAAACCAGGATATAGCAATACGATTTGGGATATCCGAAGGACATACTTCTCTTCTACTAAACAAGGGCCTCCCAGCTTTAGCAAACAAACTGAAATTTTTAATTCATTGGCCAGAAAAAGAGGATGTTTTGAGAACATTGCCTCGAGTCTTCAAGAAAACTTACAAGCACTGCCGTGTAATAATTGATTGTACAGAAGTTTTTACTGAAAGGCCAGGTAGTTTAACAGCACGGGCAGTAACATGGTCTAACTATAAACATCATAACACCTTAACATTTTTAATAGGTATATCACCTACTGGCGCTATTACATTCCTGTCGCAAGCATTTGGTGGACGGGTATCAGACAAGGTTATCACTCAAAATTCTGGTTTCCTTGAACTTTTAGAACATGGAGATGTTGTGTTAGCCGATAGAGGCTTTCTCATCGAGGAGGAGTTAGCCTCCAGAGGTGCACATTTATATATACCTGCTTTTACACGTGGCAAACAACAGCTGCCACAGCGTGATGTGGAAATGACGCGAAAATTGGCAAATATTCGCATTCACATAGAACGTGCAATCGGCAGAATGAAGGTGTTTAAAATATTGAGTTCTGTTATGCCTCTTAGTATGGTGCCACATGCAGACTCAATATCTGTGATCTGTGCTGCTATTTGCAACCTCCATCCAAAATTAATCCATTAACACTTTTATAGAATGACATTTCATAATAAATTAAATATTTGCTATGATCTAGTACCGCATACATTAACCTGAGCTCTCCTCTCATGATAGAAGTCCAGGCTTAATACCTTTAATAATACCCTTGTTATCTCAGTCAGGGATGCGGCAGGAAATTTTGGGGGTGAACACACCGATATGATACATTTTTGTTGCATGGCAAGTTTTTTTCTATGTGAGTGAACACACACTGCATGCAATACGATACAACGTTTTTGTCGCATGGATGTTAAACAATTTCAACTTTTGTTGTACAACATTTTTCGTGACATATTAAGTTCGCCAATCAATAGTGGCAAGACGTATTATGTGGATGTCACGTGACGGGAAGTATTTCCAGACAGAGGAAAGTCTACTTTGTTTACAATGGCCTGCGGCATAAATGTTGCATCTAGTGTGTTCAGTCCATCCAATAAAAATGTATCGCATAAACTTGTGTTCAGTGCTTTAGGCTATACTGTCAACAACATACTACTGTCAAAAACAATGGCAGAAATGTATTTTATGGTTGTTAATAGAATGAAAAAGAAAAAAGTGCTTTAGGTAATTTTGGTTATTTTTATACGAGTACCAGGTAAAACGTTTGGGTGCCGGCCGGTGCTGCCACATCCCTGACAATCTCCCTATTTACTTCTACACCACAAAACAACAGACCAATTTTTGCTTAAAGGATGAAAAATTAAATCGGGAGATGACGATAATAAGGGTTGTATTCAGCAGGAGCTGGGGGCAACAGGTGAAGCCAAAGAATTATTTTCATGGTCTGCATACAGGGCACAGCCACTTTCTTCTTGGCTTTCTTGTGATGTGGACACATGGAAAATGAAACCATACATGTAAACAATCTGAACTGTCACACTTTATCATCTTCTCATAGGGTGGCTTTTGACAAAGACACCATATTTGTTCACTGGCTGGATATGATTTTTTTTCTGAATTTTCACCTTTCCGTGTGAGAATCTCAGGAAGTATATATTTCTTAAAAAACAACTCGGAGCATAGTACTAACTTACCACAGAAATCTTTATCATACTCAATTGTATTAACAACAAGTCCTTTTTGGGTGTAAACCACAAAGTCACAAACTTGAACTCTATGAATATACATTTGGATCTGACATTGGGTAAAGTAGCGGTGTGTTGTTTTGATTTTCAAATTCTTATCCAAACAGAATGATGGGTCAATAATTTCTGACGGTTTCAAATCTTTGTGCTTATATGGACACTTTATTTCAACTGTCCTCTTGCCACAACAATCGCATATACAGATGCCATCAACTGATGCCCCTAAATATGGATGGCTGTGGTCCACTAAGAGACCAGATTTACTAATACAAAAATTGGTATGACTCTGTGCCATACAAATTTTATATAGAGTTCTTGCAGTGTCTTCGTGGTCTACACCCCACTTGACTGCTTTGTTTGATGACAAGTCATATGAATCATACCCCATTATATTTTTTAATAAGTTGTCAGGAGGAGTGGCTTCTCTCCTTGTGTAGACATCATGAATCTTGCTTGCCGTAATCCGACCCTGTCTATGCTGATACCACCGTTGGCAAGTGTATTGATCAAGTGTGATTTGTTCGAGGTTTATACATTGTGCTTCCGTGCAGACGTACTTATTCCATTCCGCATCACAGGCATTGTGTAAATCTGTACTATTTAACACTTTATAATCGGTATCATACAGAGAAACTAGAGGGGCTGGTAATTGTTCTGTTTCATCTTCTGATGCAGTGTCTGTATCTTCTGGATCGATGGTAGAGATTACACTGAAAAAAACTGCATCCGGGACTACATCCTTTAGTTTGAGTAATTCCTCAACAGGTGGCAGTGTATCCCTACCTGTAGCATGGGCTGACTCTACGACATGCTTCCGGCAACCACTTATCTGTTGCTGCATACTACAAATTGGCTCCGGGCTGATCTGAAGAAAAGAAAAACTGAGTATGCACTATGCAAAAACTGAGTATGCTGTATGCACTACCTATAGTCACAAATGTAGACACATTCAGACAAACAAACAGGCATTCCAGGCAAGTAAAGAAAGAAAGATTGATCGTACGTACAGGGACCTTATATGTAGCCAGGTCGGGTGATGGGTGAAATGAATTTTCAATGCACATGTTGTGTTCTATTTCAAAGCAAATATAGAACTTGCAATATGGCCGCTATTATTTTGGCTAAGTCAAAAGTAGTCAAACACTGAAAACCCTGAGTGTGTGAACACTATAACTTGGTAATGTCAACTTCAAATGTTGACATCATACTGTTTCATTTCAATTATTATGACAAGGAATCACAACAATAACAAATACAATTTACCTCTTGTCGAAAGTTGTTGTTCCAGTGGCAAGCTTCGCTTGTAGATGATTTCCTTGTTAGTCCCAACTTCACTGCAATCTCTGCCTTGAAGAGAACTGCACTGATGTGGCTGCAAACTTCTCCAAGTCTGAAAAACAATAGGCCTAAAATTGTTTAGTCAAAGAAGTTAAACTTTATATGAAGCCCAGCAAGAAAAAGAGTCAAACAAATAATTGGCGCATTCATTATAGCAGAATAGGTTATGCCACAAACTGTGAGACCTCCTGAAGGCTGCTGATATTAGTCAAACCTCATCATTTATAATAGGGCTGGCAATTGGCTTCATGAATCGAGGCAAGTGAGTTTTGTCAGGCTTTGAAGGAGTTCAGTTAGTTTGTGGGGGTACTCATTGTCACCACAACTAATGAAGAAAAAAAAAAAAATCTTGTACGAAAGAGAATGAAAAATTACTAATTGTTTTTTTCACCAGCAATTAGCGGTTTCTTTTTCTTGCGTCTTGTCAGCATTCAAATGGTGCTCACGATATATGATTCTGGTAAAATATGATGGGATGACCGTCAGTTTTAAGCTGATTTATTAGAAAATAGGGCAATTTAGGCAGTGAGGAGTAGAAATGTCAAAATGCCATTTAGCACTCTCACGCTGCTGCAATATGACACTGTATATATATGAAAAAAAATTGAAGACTATGTCAGATCTTTATCATATGCTTTGTCGGTCTGCCAACTTCAATTCGGTTCTACTTTCTATATTCAACGACCATCTTGTTACAACAATTCTTGTTGTTTTAATTATTTGTCAAATACTATGTGTGTCATATCGCAGAAGTGCACTACAGTCAAGGGTCGAAATAAGATTTGGAGGACCAGGGAACACTTTCTGTCAAAAGTGTCCCCTGGTTTATTGACATTGTGGTTGAACCAGGGGCCACTTTGGATTGACCAAGAGCTAATTTACAAATGTGGGCTGATATGTATACCTTGGCCCCTTGGGTGATTTCTAAAATGCAAATTTAGTTTCAAATATGTTATAACTGGATGACTATAACATTTGCTGATTTGGCTTAGGTATGTGACATATTGGCCAAATGGTTCGGAAACAACATGTGCCACTTTCTAATTCAGTGACCCCTGGTTCATAAACATTCTTTTGCAACCAGGGGTCACTTTGAGGCCCCTGCTTATTTTGAGCCTTCACTACAGTATTATTTTACCCATTCCCAAATACTTACCCAGCCATGCAGGTACAGTGGGCACAGTAGATTGTAGCACTCCTCTTTGAAAGGCAAACCCATGGCTCATGAGGTTTTTTACCAATACGTTGCGAAGGGATGACCTTAGCCTTTAGGAAACATAATGGACTGTCTGGTGCAACATCATGGTAAAACACTGGCTGTACATGGCCACTTGTCACATATCTGTATAAGAATAGAAGTTTACCTGTAGTGGATGTGGGTGACCTCAGGGTTTGAGATGAGATGAGACTTTTCTTTTGAAAAGTAGCCCCTGGTTCACATGGTTTATAAAGAGCCAGGGGCTATTTTGCATGACCCTGGGGCTAATTAATTTGTTATCATAACAAATTGTGTATTGGAATTTTGTAATCACATCAGAAAAGCATACACTCCTTCACTTTCATAATTCCACTGCACAGGTCTTGCCTGCCTAAAATGTTTTAGTCTCAACTATTTATGGGTTTCTGGGGGCTCCAGCCTATCTCAAGCCCTGGGTGACCTTGATGAGAAGTGAGGAAATGTTGGATGTTAGAATACAAAAGGTGAAGGTAAAGTGGTGGGCAATCAAAGCTGTTCAAAGCTTTTGCTTTCAAGCATTGCTTATTGTAACCACTCTCTGAGTCACATCTAGGGATCCCAGACTATTTAAAAAAATAAATAGACATTAAAAGAATTTGCAAAAACTGATGAAAGCCCGTTTTGTGATCTATATTCCGAAGATCAGAGAAATTTTGTTGAACTTGTCTTCCTGTATACCATCCAGCCCCCCCCCCTCC
>JAODUJ010071647.1:0-11831 GCA_027564615.1 Psolus chitonoides | reverse complement strand
CACTGTCGAGCAAAACCTAGCGCCATCCCTGGAAGGGGGTACTACACAGTTTTCCCTAGCTATAATGCTAATAATAACAATTCTTGAACATAATTTACTTCACCATTTTGCATTTAACAACCCATTTAAAAATTCAAAAAAATGAAATACCCCCCCCCTCAAATACACAATATAAACTTCGCATGGGTTTTTCTTACTACAATATCTAGTACAGTTCATTCCATATCTATTTGAAATCGATTGAAAACTAAAAAACTAAATCTACTGTACCAAGGAGCCTATATAAGAAATAGATAGACCGAAGCTTATATTATATTTGATAGGTTTTCGAAGTACAATTTTCGGTGAGATTCATATTTATCCGAAGTGACCTTTTTTTCCTCTATGAGCCTAATATGCTCGATAGCGTTGATCAGGTCCGAGCCTATAGCTTTCATCATTACGTCATCAGTCTTTACCGCCTCTAAGGCACTCTCCAGGGTCGTTGGAAGTAAGACCGCGCCATCACTCTCCTCTGTGACTTTATTGAACGGCTGCGGAGTAGGGAGCGACAGTTTCCTATCAATCCCGTCAAGTCCAGCTGCGATCGTCGCTGCTAGGCTGATGTACGGGTTCCCGGCACTCGACCCCATTCGGTTTTCTAGATACCTCCCGTGGGATCCGACCACTTTAACGCGCACAGCGCAGGTGCGGTTGTCGATCCCCCACGAGGCGTTAAATGGAGCGAAGGAGCCTTGCTTATAGCGATCGCGACAGTTGAGGGTTGGCGATTGGAGGAAAGACAGAGCGGAAGCGTGGGCGAGAAGACCGGCTACACAATGCTCGGCCACTTGCGATAGCCCATACGGACGAGATGGGTCGCTCGTCTTAGACGTCTTGCCATCAACCGACCACAAGGAATGGTTCAAATGGGCTGATCCTCCCTGCTCATCCTCGTACGGTTTCGCCATGAAGCTGGCGAGGAATCCTTCCTGCATCGCTATTTCTTTTATACCTGTCCGCAGCGTCGCTGCGTTATCAGCGGCTCGACTTCCAAACGTCGGTTGCATCGTTATCTCAAACTGACCCTTAGCGTAATCGGTCTCCACGCACTCGATATCCACACCAGCCTCGTACAAGTTCCCCGCTACTCTGTCGAAAAATTGCCGATGTTTCGCGAGACGTAGCGTCGCGTAACAGTTGACGCCGTCGGTAAGAGAATAGAGTAGAGAATATAGACAGACCTCTTTCTGCTAGGGCTTGTATCTGATTCTGAAGGACCACTCTCGGGTCAACCATTATCTGATCTCCGCTCGCTGATACAGAGGTCCCGGATACATAAACTCTTGCAGTATTACTGGCCCATGGAAGGCCGATAAACGTGGATAGGTCAGGAAACATCGTCAGGTCAGCGTAAAGATATTTCTTGCATAAATCACTCTCTAATGCAAGTTCTGCTAGCGCATCCATATAGTAAAAAGCAATCGGAAATAGAATTCCATGTTCAGCGAATTCTTTAAAATGCCGAGCTGGGATGGACTTAGATCTTGCGACTGCGTTTATATCGAGGTATTCGAAACGAACATTCTTGATGCCATTTTTGGAAATCCGATCCAATACACCCGCGAGCGTTTGCGTCATATTTGCAACTGATAGGTCCAAAGTCAATGGAAAAACAAACCTGCGGAGGAAAAGATCAATGAAACCTGTGAGGATTTGTTTATGTTAGGGTAGGGCCGGAGGAGCGTTTCCGCGATTGGGGTGGGGCTCAAATAAGTTGAACTAATACGGTAGACTACACAAGTTAATGCACTTACCCCTTGGCTTTAACCATCTGTATATGGCAAAGGAACTATCGCGCCGGTTGTCCTGCCCGATTTGGGTAATAAACTGGGCACTCAGCATTGGTGACACTACAAGAGGAGAGAAGCCAGGAAAATACTGCACAACGAAGCATGCAGAAGAAGCGCGCGAAAAATATGCTCGGAAAACCTCAAATACACGCGAAAGAAAGCGCGGAAACGTGCTAATTATTCTAATCGTTGGAAAAAGCTAACCAAGTAGAGTTATAATTATTAAAGTATGTTAGACATGGCTACGTATAATTTACCATATGGGTAAATATTTTTACTTCAGTACTGCCTCGCTCTATTTCTTCAAAACAAAATGTGCTGTTACTGTACTCTCTGAAACAGAGTGTGTGGTTGATGTTTGCAAATTGATGTGGCTTACAACTCACAGGAAGTGCCTTTACCTAAGGCCTTAGGAGCAAAAAATGTGGGGTTACAATTAGTCCACATGCGGAATCAGCACTGCTATTAATTATATTCTATTGCGGTATGACCTACATATTGGCATTGTCATTTCCAAGGTTACCCATATTACTCCCACAGTTTCAAACAAAGTCTGCATATTTTCCAAACCTCAAATGTACCTGCCAAATGGACGGTCATTTCATGTCGAGGTTCTCCCAGAAGCTTGTAAATTACATCGTTAATCAAAATAAAAGTTGAAAACTTCAAGTTTCTGTGATTAGGCTGGAAGGGGAAGGGTTTACCCCTCATTTTATGAAATGATTGTCCTTCAGTAAATCATAATTATATACACGCACATATTTGTTTCGTGCATGGAGCTCAGTGAGTTTGTATGTTGCCAAATTGTTATTCTGCCTAATCCAAATGATAGTACTATTGTGAGATAGAAAATAACAAACGAAATTCATTCAGACAGGTCTGTGATCATTATACTATGCCTGCTATGGATATTTGAAGGCAGACACATCTCTCTGCAAAGTGCATGCCCTGTTTCCATGGTCACTACAGACAAAGAAGTATTTCTTCATTAACTCTATGACCCATGGCTGTCACTGGGCAGGGAGAATTTTGGCAACAATGGCCGAGGAGGCGCTCAAGGCAGTCCCTATTGTTCACGACATTCCGGTAGCGTCACGCCTCCGCGCCCCTGCGTCTCCCTGCCAGATATATCCTCCCGCTACTCGCAGTTTCGAGCATGTCGGGGCCAGGGAAAGGGGTGTGGTCACATGCGACCCAGACATGGTCTATTTGCCTTTCACAGTACGTACGAATCAGCGCGACCAAAAAAGTTCAAGTAATGTTATTACTTCACACATGTGACTTGATGAAATCATCGTGCGCGACTTCGAGTGACCAATCATTACCCATTATTAGAACACATCACTAGCAGGAAAAAGGGGAAAACTATGAAAATCGCTTCAACGATAACGAAATAGTTGCCTGGTACTGTGAAAGAAATATCATGACCCAACATTCTTATTTCGTTTTGTCGCGCGTAGTGTGAAAGGACCTCTACTTTGAAAGTACTGTAATGTAATTCAGTGAAGAACAGGTCTGTGTCAAGTCTTATCTTTGATTTGAACATATTCGGCTCAAGGAGTGACCCAGATGTGGAGGGTGAATTCAGTGGCGTCATGCTAACGAAACAGAGACATCTTGAAAACTGTACCAATGGTAAAAAATACATCTGGTGAATCTAGGTTTTGCTCATACTTGATTGTCTGTGTTGTGGAGGAGGGGTAACTTTTATTGTTAGGGTGTAGTGTTGTTATTATTATTGAAACTTTCCAGCAATATGTCAACTTTAACGATCTGGGCCCCAACTTTAACGATCCGGGCTCCCCAGATTTTTCCTTGCATGACGCCCCTGGGTGAATTGAGGTTATGATAGTTATCAACAACTGTCAAATTAATCTTGAGTTAGTACATTATGGCTACTCAACCAAGGGGGATATGTGTTCTCATGACTCATGTAGTGTAATGTGAAAACAAAATAAGCAGCTGCTCAACAACTTGTCCTTGTAATCCGGCGATGTGATGTACCATTTTTGGTACAAAGGCGTCTGGATCTATTTCGTCGTTTCTTATTAACGTTGAAAAAGATAAAAATCATCGTTTCGAAGCCCATAAACAGAAACGACAAAGTCTTTCCAGACGCATTTACAGACGCGTGTAAGTGCTGAAATAAATATATTTTTATGACGTTTTGTGTTTATACGATGACATCGCATTCACATTATTTATGTTTACTCTATACAAATTATTGTAGTTGGTATATGTTTTTTTTTACCATAAGATAAGAGTTCAAAAGTGATTTGCATAGTCAATGATGTCAATGGAGAAGGTATTCTTCTCCCGAGATAGGAGACTCATTGGGTCAATACTTCAATCCGGTATCAGTGACCAGAAGAGGACGAGAATGTAGCGGTAATTTCAGGACGGGACCAGTGGCGTATCTATATGTGGGCACTGGGCAAGGCGGGCGACTTGCTCACCCAGGATATTATTGGCGGGAAATTTTGCAGTAAGAAGCGAAAACTGAAAGGAAAATTGACGAAAAAAGAGGGAAAAGGGGGATTTTTTGTATTAAAAAGAAACAAATGTGGGAAAAGTAACGGGGAAAAGAAAGGGATAAAAGGGACTGGCAAGAAAACAAAAGATAAGGACAATTTTGGCGGGAAATTTTGCAGTGACGCGGGAAAAAAGAGTGGAGTTGGCTGGAAATGGTTGGTATAGCTTTGCCCACTTATGCCAACAGGACTGGCCACGCCACTGGACTGTGCGTCAGTTCATCGTAGGATATCCCCTAACAAAATATAGTTCTCGTTTATACAGATGCATGGGTAGACTGAATCAGATGGAGTAAAGTGTCTTGCTCAAGGACACAACCTAATATCTGAGGTGACTCTCAAACTCAAAGTGACATGCACTTCCGCTAGGCTGTCACGCCCCCTAATAATCAAGGGGTTCATGTTTTTCGTTTCGTTTCGTCGAAATACAATATATAGGCCCACTGATCAATCAATCAATCAATCAATATAATTTCATGATCATCATCGTCATCCCAGGGTGTCCCACTGCTGGGCGAGGGACTCTACACCATCAGACGTGTCTGTTTTGTTCCAGTCTTTTGCACCCCGTACCCTTCAGTTTCCATAATTGCATCTCGCCACCCCACTTTGGGACTGTCTGCTCTTCTTCTACCATACAGTGAGTTCATTCCGTCGCAAATCTTGTCCACCTTTCATCATTGAGTCTTCCTATGCAGCTATGTGTCCTGCCCATCTACATTTGCTTTTTTGGCTGTCATGGAGACATATTTCACCTTCGTTCTATCGTTCTATCCATTATCCAGGTGTTTGTTTTCTTCTCGCTTCTGCTGACACCAAGCATCATTCGTTCCACGCTGCGTTGTGCTGTTATTAGTCTCTTTTCCACCATCTTTGTGAGTGTCTATGGTTTTCACATCCATAGGTCATTGCTGGCAGAACATGTTGATTGAAGAATTTTTTTTGGAGTTGGGCAAAGAGGTAGCTTGGGGTTTTGCAGTGCCTGTTATTCTTGTGATTTCTTTCATTTGGTCACCGTTTGGCCAGCTTTCCTGTCCAAGGTAGATGTATTTTTACACTTCTCCGACTTTGTCATTGTTTATATGGATATCTTGTTTGGTGGCAAATGTGTTGTACATCACCTTTTTTGTTAGGTTCATTTTCAGTCCAACTTTTCTGCTTTCGGCATTCAGTGAATGCAACATGTCTTCTATTTCTTAGACAGAGTCGGAAATGAGCACTATGTTGTCAGCAAAACGCATGGGATTTAATTTCTTTCCATTTATATTCAATCCATAGTATTCCCAGTCAACTTTTCTGAAGATGTTTTCCAATTAGGCTGTGAATAGAATTTGTATTGTGCGAAAATATTGAGTAATACGTGATGGTCGATGGTAGCACTACTTAATCAAGAAGGACTAGAATGGTTATTCCATGTCTCTCCATCTAAGTCATTGTGGGCCTTGGCTGGGCTGTCTCAGTACCTTTGCCGTAAATATTTGATAGACTGTCATACGTCGGCCATGCCTGTATAGATCACAGCTGTCAAATGATGGACACATCAATGATGAAGGGGCTAGATCGAGAGGAAGACCAAATATCCAGCTAACATCTAGTAACAATCGAGATTGGGTGGGAGAAGCATTAGGAGAAATGGCTACATCAACTGGCAAACAAGAGTGCATTAGAACCGTCAGTAGCGAGTCTCCTTTCTGACGAAAACTTTCGAGAACACATTGGCTTGTGCATGATCTGTTTTTATGTGAACCCTTCCAGTAGTGGCAAACTTGAATTTTGATCGTTCTATAGGCGGCGGAACAATTCCCAAACTAGCGCACGGTATACTGGCAATCATTGAATGACAATCTGCATTGTATAGTCTACCGTTCCATATGGGGGAATCTAAGGGTCATTTCCACCCCCCCCCCCCCTTGTTATGGAAGTTTATAAGCAGTGTACTTACCTTTTATAACCGTATTAACGCAGTTATCCTTGTCTATTGTGCTATTAAGTCTGGCATATTCTTCTAACTCAGAGGTGGTCAGCTCATCCTTCCGGGAATGGCAGACGAGCTTGGAAAGTGGGTGTTTCGATGACATTGAAGGAGAAGTGTAATGAAATGGATGGGCAGTAAGGAAGAAGTGAGATACATCTGAAAAGGAAGGAAATATGTTAATTCCCTAGTACTTAAGTAACTCTCACCTCTACACTTCTGGTGTTGAAAAGCTCGTCTTGGACTGGAAGGACGTGACGTAAACACCTCTACGAATGCAAGAGTTTTTACGTTCTAGACAAACGGGTCTACCCTATCCTTGATATACCCTTTTTATAACCGTCCTCCCGCCGTCCCTTCTTCGGAACTCGTGGGGGAATATTTTCCAGTCTGGAATCGTAAATTATAATGGTGGATATCCGCCTTGTATCGACTGCAACCTCCCGTGGAACTCCTTCCGTCTGCAAGCGTTCCCCGATAGCCTCCACGCAGACAGATGTGGACTAACCAGGTCTATGTATCAAATTGTTCTCTTCCTCTGGCTGAGGGGCCTCTTGTTGGTTGTCGGGAACTGGAAGGGAAGGTCCGTCAACATGTTCAGAAGGAGGGAAAACCACGGCTGGTTGGGCCAACGCGGTGCTACCAGAATCATCTCTGTCTCCGTCTGTTTGAATCTCACCAGTATTCTGCGAAGAAGGTTCCACGTAGGAAAAACGTGCAGAAACAGTTCCTTCCACGGAAAGGAAAACGCGTCGATCCTCTAGACTTCTGGACGAAAGTGTCCCGAGAAAACGTCGGCAGTCGGGCGTTCTTCGGTGAAGCGAATAGGTCCACCTGTGGTCGGCCGAATATCGAGAAAACGTGCTTGGGCCAAGTCTGAAAGAGCGACCACTCCGTGTTCCGAAAAGTCCCTCTGGACAGCGCATCTGCAACCGTGTTGTCTCTCCCTGTGAGGTGGGAGGCTTTGAGGTTGATGAGGAGGTCCTTGTAGAGCATTAGTAGTTTCCAAACACTGTCGAGTAAGGCTCGGGATCTCGTTCCTCCCGGATGGTTGATATGCGCCACTGTTGTGGAACGGTCCGATATAATGGTTACACTGTGGCCCAGAAGAAGGTCTCCCCAATGTCGTATCGCTCTGGTCACAGCCTCCATTTCTAAGACGTTGATGTGTTGAGAAGCCTCCGCCGTTGACCAGGACCCCTATACCACTAGGATCTGCCACGATGCCCTCCATCCGAATAGGGATATGCGTCCGTGAATAATGTCGTTCTTCCCGAGTTGATATTCTCTCAGTTCGCCCACCAAGCCAGGAATGGAACAGTTCCATCGGTCACGGTAACAGGTTTCGTGATTAGTTCTCTCTGTGGATTGTACCGGCTCAGGAGGTGCATCTGTAGAGGTCTCATGTGCAACCTGCATCAATTCAGGATGCTTACCAGACTGGCCATGTTCCCCAGGGTTCGTAGCCATGTCCTCACTGGAGCCTCTTTTTGGCGTAATAACTCGGATGCCAGAAGAATGAGACGGTCTACTCTCTCTTTGGTCGGGAACGCTCTCCCTTCCCCCAATTTCGATCTGGCTCCCATGTACGTTTGGTTCTGTTGTAGGGCAAGGCTGGATTTTTCCCTGCTGATTGTCCAACCTAGGTCTCCTAGGTAAACGTAAGTTTTGTGTCCCTTCTTGCCGGTTCTACTGAGCCCGTCACGATAAGCCAATCGTCGATGTAAGCGAAGATTGTGATGCCTTTTATTCTAAGGTAAGCCAAGACTGCCCTGTTTACTCTCGTGAATACCCTCGGCGCCTTTGATAACCCAAACGGCAGTGCCATAAACTGGTAGTCTATCTGGTTGTATCGGACTGACAGGAACCGCCAATGGTCTGGGTGGATCGGTATGTGTAGGTAGGCATCTTTTGAATCTATTGTCGTTGCCCACATGCCCTTCTCCAAAAGTAGTATAAGTAAAGCCAGTGTTTCTATCCGAAAGCTCTTCGGCCTGATGTACCTGTGGTTGAGTGGTTTGAGGTTGAGGATTGGTCGCCAATGGTTATCTTTTTCCCTGGTTAGGAAGAATGAGGATCGGACCGGTTGTTGCTCTTCGGTCTTCTTGGATGAACCGTATTGCCTTCTTGCGGAGGAGTTCGGATAGTTCGGTGTCCAAGGCTACACGTTGGTCCGGGTCCACGGGTATCAGAGTATATTTCATTACTTCGTGAGACGGTGGGGTTGAGGTAAACTCGTCTGTAACCTGTTCTTACTACTCCCATTACCCATGAACACGGATGCAGCTTCTCCCACATAGTTGCGTACGTTACCCCCCCCCCCTCACCGGAGGAGCATCCCCGGTAGGGTGGGCACCCATATGGTCGGGCTTACCTTGACGTTCTTCTCGATACTCTTCTGTGGGTCCCTATAACTCCTCTAGTTACTCGGTAACGCTGTACCGTAGGTGACGGAAGATATTGGCCTCTGCCACGAGTCGGGAAAGCTGGACGGTACGACCGGCTCGACTTCCCGGTCTTCTACCCAAGGTACGACCCCTCGGCAGACCTATTCTCGGTTGATTGAACCCTGGTAAATAGAGTTCCATTTTCTTCAAAGCCTCTTGTTTGTCTGCTTCCTCCTGGAGGTGGGAGTCAAACTTTCCCCCAGAGGTCACCTCCCGACATCGGAAGTGCTGCAAATCTTGCCTTCATTTCTTCCGAGGGCAACCGGATCGAGTATAACACGAGATTCCTTCTCTCAGCGGTAAATTGGTCGAAAAGGGTTCTCAAGATAGGCCCTAGCATGGTGACTATCGCCCCGGTGTCCTTCCTTGAAACCCCTCTGGTGTCCGCCAAGTTGAACGTCTTTGTCCAAATTTCGGCGAAAAGCATCAGAGATGAGGCGTAACGTAGCCCTTCTCTAGACGCACTATCAACGTCAATAAGAGACTCATTCAAGCGTCTTGATGTCGCATTCGAAAAGTTCCCGCTATCGTTCAAGGCCCCAGATTGTTTAAACTGTCAGTTTCTGGGATAGTAGGGACCATAAACATCTCCCGCCAATCTTCCTCCTCTACCCGACTCCTTCGAGTTTGACCCTGAGCAGAAGTCCACTTCTCTTTCAAAGTTCTGGAATCTGTCGACGCACTCGACATCCACCAGTAGGGTCTTGGACGTTGGCCTCGGGGCTTCGTGTAACGAAAGTCGAGATTCTCTGTCTGCTGGGCTGAGTAATTTATATTCGTTCAATTTCCCCCCCCCCCCTCCCCCTAGTCTCCTCCGTGGTTGCTATCACCTCCCTCGACTCTTCATGATTCGATTGGTCTACTTCGTCATCAGCGCAGCCTTGTTGTAACTCGGTACCCGGTACTAGAACGTCGGCTCTTAACTACGGAACCTCCGTGTCCGGTTCTTCATTCTAGACTGTCTGGTCCCTGCCGTCGGCATTCAGGCCGTTGGAATCAGCTAACAGCCTCTGTGCCTCGGTCGGAAAGGCCGGTTGATCACAATTCCCAGTAGTCTGGTTCTTAACTGCCGCCGGCGGCCCTGTCTTCTGACCGGATGATTTTGCCGTCACGGTCTTCTCTCCCGGGGTTCCGGCAGTGCCAGGCCGGTTCGCTTCACTTTTCCCTCGTCTCGGCCTCCGGCCTTTCCTCTTCCTTTCCCCGGACCGGCGGGAGCTGGTGGTGAAGCCACGGCTCTCGTCGTCCTTTTCTCTCTCTGTCTCTCCGAGCCGGGAACAACTCGACTAGACCTTCCGGCAGCCGACATTTTCCCTTTCTTTTCTTTATTTATGGCCCCGGCACAACTCGACTAGACCTGCCGGCAGCCGACGTTTCCCTGTATTTTCTACATTGAGCCCCTGGCTCTCTTTCCCTTTCTCGAACGGGTGGCTCCCAGAGCCTGAGATCGTACTCAGAACTGGATCAGTCTTTTCGGCCTTGGCTGTGAGCTTCGCCTTTTGATCTCGAAGCATCTTCTCCCTGAGCTTCTTGGCGATCCACTCTCGAATAGACTCCAACCGGTCCTTTGTCCATTGGGTGCAAACTAAGCACCAGTTTTCCGGAGAACAAGTCCGGCATCTGGTGCAACGGAGGTGAAGATCCCAAATGGTAAAGACCGATATCTTCGGCACTGATCACACGGATCGATGGAAGCCTGCTACCGGAAGATTCAAATAGTCCCGGAGTAAAGTCAAGAACCTAGCAACTAAGTCCAAAAACTAACACGACAATTCGTCCCGGGTAGCCAGGTCGGCTCCAGACAACTCGTCCCGGGTATTCACGTCGGCCTTTGACAACTCGTCCTGGACAAGTCTTATCTACTAAATTAGGCACGTCAAGTCGGCCTTAGACAATTCGGTCCTGCCTATAATTACGTGCTAAAATCCTCGAACAAACGTTCAGAAACACGCTCTGAAAGTAGCCCTAAAGCTAGGGTCACATTAGAAGACAAAAATCTCAGTGTAAATTACCAAACTAAGGCTAAGACTGTGAATCTGAGAGTTCCGCCCTAACACTGACTACAGCAACACTATGCGTTAGGCTACGAGAATTGGCCACACCCGAGTCTTTTACGAGGGCTGTGCCTCGAAACAGCTCTCGAAACTACGATATTTCACTTCCTAACTTTCAAAAACTCACAGAATCCTATTCCAAAGGGTCTAAAAACTAACCTGCAAAACTCCTAGAAGTATTAAACGTCAAAGTCATGGGACTTTTTTTTTTACAAACTCAATAACACTTTTAGACGCGAAGTCTGGCATTATCGGAAAATTGAGCTGACCACCTACGAGTTAGAAGAATATGCCAGACTTAATAGCACAATAAGCTAGGATAACTGCGTTATTAAGGTTGTACAAAGTCACTAGCTCTTTAAACTGCCCGTTACTCCAACGTTTAGCATCCCAAAGGGAAACTGAATTCCAGGCGCCAGTCCTCTGTAAGAACAAAACAATTAGAATCCTCATGAAGCCCATGTGTTTACTATTCTGTTCTTTAGAGGCTGTACCTCAGTTTTATTGTAATGTAAGTGTTATAAAACAGTATCTCGTTCTATAGTCAAATTTACCAATTGTGATAAGTCGGTGACGAGAAGTTCATTCGAGCCTTACAATAGATGACACGAAATCTTGGTTAGGCAACTATACTATAGTCTACATCAAGCAGGCACGTACAGGTGACTATCAACGGGGAGTGTCGTGCTAGTCTGCCGTGATACCTGGTTAATAGCGTTGACTCGGTAAATATATTATTTTTCATTTGCTATATACAGTACTAAAAGGCGGTATGTTACAACCCTTTATGAGTCGTGAAGAAATAGTAGGTAATTCACCCATCAGACGAAGCTGGCGCCTTGAAATGATGCACATAGTCCAGGGGCGGATTTAGGGGGGCGGGCCCCCCCCCCCTTCCAAAGCATTTTTTAGCATTTTGTTTTACTCCAGAGACACATTTTGTGGACTTGAGAGGAAAAATTGCGATATTTTCCTTCCGGGCCCCCTTCCGGGCCCCC
>JAODUJ010071536.1:0-11839 GCA_027564615.1 Psolus chitonoides | reverse complement strand
AGCCTTGTGGTACTTAACAATCCTCAGTTCATGCCCCCCGCTCGGCGACCCACTAATTACCAGTCACGTCCGGCGAGTTGGGGTGTCGCTTGCTCTGGGATACCCCCGTGATTCATTTTTGGCCTCTCTGGAATTTCATCTCGTTAATAATGTTGACAACTTTCTGCTTAGCTCGACCAAGGAACGTCTGCAGTTGAATTAATAATTGGCGTATTCACTCAACAGCTAGCATCAAGCTTATTACCGTCCACCGACGGTTCTGGTATGCCCATTCGCTGATTCAGCTTGGAGCTGGAAGGTTGCATGCATCTTTCGAACTCTCACAGAGTTAGAGAGGCAGGAGTTTGAATAGTTAGTCTGCTTGAATCTCGTTTTTTAAATGACTTGGTAGATTTTGGTACTGAGAGCATGGTCTTACAAGACCATAAAGAACTTCAATGACTTAAAATCAGATGTTATCTCTCCGAGAAGGATAGAGAGACAGTCTGTGAGAGAGCGAGTGAGATAGAGAGTGAGGCAGAGAGATGAACTTCCTTCAGTTGTGAAATCCGAAACGGCATTTGGTTTGCATAAACTTCAAAAGTATGTTTTGGGTCAATGAGATTGAAAATATTTTCTCCGTTACTTATTGTCAACTTCCAGATGGTGATGAACTGGCATGCTTTATTGGTAAATCCAAGAAATATTTCAGATAAGAGGAATTGCCAATTTTGTTTGGGAATTGTGGAACTCTGACATTTGGGACACATTTGTGCAAGAACAAAGGTTTAAAGCTGGGAAGATTGACTGATGTTCTGTGGATCATCCATCATTTTTTCCAGATGATGGGCACCTTTGAATAACTGATAAACAACCATGCTGCAGCTTTTGTCTTCCTTTTGTTCTGCTTCTTTGCTTTAAATAGCTTACATAATTTGACTGTCCATAATTAATTGAGTTGCACAACTTTTGAAAAGTGTTGCAAACTTAGAGGTGGTTCGTTAATTTCTCTGAGGAATTACGTTTTCTGCAAGTAGCTGTAGATTTCCTAACTTTGTGATTAAATTAGAAACGTATATTAGACTTGTCTTCCAGTTGTGGTATACCCACCTCTTCGGTTCTCTTGGTTGAACTCTTTAATTTGTTGAAGCAAGACAAAGATTTGATCTTCATTGCACGAAGATCATTTCAAAAAGAGTGGCAAAGAGAAGACATCCAACAAAATGATGAGTATTTTTCATTCAAGATTATTTGAGAGGAAGAAAGTTGGGAGTAATTTAACGGTAAGTTTTAATATCTCGATTAACGGTTTATACTAGATGTTAGAAATTATGTGTAATCAGGGTTCTAGTTAGAGAAAAGTTAGTGCCGGTTAATTTCAGCAGGCAAGTGAGCGGCACTTCAGAAAGAACCCAGATTTTTTTGGGCCATCGCGGGGATTTGCATGCTCTCCAGAACCAAATATTATAGTTTTAGGAAATAGAGTCTTTTACTGTTTTTTTTTTTACTCTACATGTACTTGTGTCAGGAATGTAAACAGTACAGCTGCCATTTCGGCACTCCCAACCCAATTTTTTTTCTAGTGCCGGGTGGGACAGTACATTTGACCGTGGGTTTCGGGCGCAAATAATGAGTGCTGGGCGGCCTCGCCCGGCGCCACCCACTGTAGCTAAAACCCTGCGTGTAATATATTCCAATTCATATTTTAAAAAATATTCCTTTATTGATGGGCAGAACATACAATATTGGGGGATCTTCGTTCATCTCAATGAGGATCTAATATTTGAAGGAAAACAACTTTGAAGCAAGCCAAGCTGTGTCATGGTCGAGTAGTTTAAGCATCCGCCTGGCACTCGGGAGGTCTGGGTTCAATTCCCCAGCTGGGTCAGTTAGTTAGAGACCTAAACATTGGTACCTACTGCTGCCTTGCTAGGTGCTCAGCGTCGAATGGTTGGAGTGGGGAAAACCATTCAGCCCATTCTATTGAATGTTGACGGCCCCTTGTGGCCATGGCGAACTATGATGATGAAGCTTGAAATAAAAGATTGAATCTATTTTCAACAAGGTAGTTCGAAGAGAACATGTCCATTGAACTAAGTTGGAATAGAGGTTTCATTGTCCAAACTTTCAAATCAGGCAATAACACCTGAAAGTAAGTACTTACAAATCTAGATGGTTATATTAGGGGGGGGGCAACATCCAGCCAAATGCTACAATGAACGGAATTGCAACACAATTTCGGAGATAAATAGCAGTTTCCTGTACAAAATCAGGCAGAATATAATTTCGGCCAATATGACATCAAATAGAGAGGGGGAGCATTCATGCTAATATACTATTTTGGAGTAAAGTCAGAGTGAAAGATTAAATGTCATTGCTCGGACAATTTCAGTTTTAAGGGGGGTGTTACCCCTTGTGCCCCCTTTCTCAAATCCACCCATGTTCTGAAAGAATAGCACAATGTTCTCCCAATAAATTTGGCCTTCTAGAAGCTCACTTGCATATAAGGTCCTTCAAGTTAGGAGAATCTCCTCAAGTACATTATAAAGTGGTTTAGCCATTATCACTCTATCCTTTAAGCAAACTCTTAATGGGGAACAATTGAAGTTATTTGCCATGATGAAATCTAGTACAAATAAGTCTGTTTTGAAAGTTTCATCTAATGCCAGTTGGATGTAAATTGAGCTTTTAAAGGCTATTTTGCAAACACATTTCTTCAATGGGGAATATGTTTTCATTCTCCTTTCAAGTGTAGCATTCTGATGGCTCGTCTTATCAGATCATGGAATTACTCCTCACATAATGCCTTAGTGTATCAAATACCTTATTGAAAGTGTTGCTAAACATATAAACAGTAGCAAACAATCAATTGGTGAACAATAGGGAGCAAAGAGGGATATTGCTCCAGGCCAAATTCACAACAGGATCATCCAGTTTGAGTTGAAGTACATTTAAGTCATTAGCAAAAGCGTTAACAACAAGGGGATTTTTTTATACTAGTTTAGCATCTACCTACGGGTTCAGGAAGCTATAGTGAGGCTCATATCGGAAGCCAATACTATGATACCTGATATCCAGTGTTTTAAACTCAGGGTTGAAGAGCCAGACTGCAAAGTTCCCTTCATGCATGTAAAATGTAAAAGCGACTAGTTTTGAAAATGTGCAGATTAACAAGGGGAACACGAAGCTGAACAGTGAACGTGCACTGACATTTACATGCTCTGACGTAAAATTGTGTTGACATTTTTTTGAACATGGTTAACATTATTTATGTGACTACATTTGTACAGTGTTTTTTATCATAAGTTATTATGAGGAATATTTTTGATACCATTGTAATATTGACAAGGTTGTTGTAGATGAACAGAGGTGCTGTTGTGCACGGAGAAAGTTTCTGAAATCTAGAAAAACCGGGAAATTGCATGCCGTGGACGGAAAATATGGCACCTTCATTTGCATGGGGAACGCGCTGGTTGAAGAGCAGAAATTTCAAAATTAATTTCCACTATATTCAATAAGGGCCTACTGTACATAACACATCTTTAACCTGGAATTCATATAATATTTAATAAGCCAATTTCATTTGTATTGATCATGCATTAATAATTTGATAACTGATAGGTTCAGTTTTTGTGGGTCAACAAAGGTGCGATTACACTTTTTATGCTTTCTCACATGCGAACCAGTCAAAACCATTCAGAACCGAGCTCAGAGCCTGGCTGAGCTGGCCCCAAGAGAAACCAGATTATTTTGCCATGTGATCACGGTTCTCTCGGAGCCTGGATCCCATGGGCAGTGATCACAGGGGGACGGGGGACATGTCCCTCTGGAATTTCGAGTGGGAGGGGATATCATTTCCAATATCCCCCTCAACAATTTGGACATAGGTAAAAAATATGAAAATGAATCAAATGAAAAATGATTTTGGGCTAGGAAAGTGACATTTCATGAGAAATATGGCTGGAATTGATGAAAACTTTTGCTGCGCTACGAACGCACATGTTTTCCTATGTGGACAATTATACATAATTTGATTTATCACACCAGTCAGTGTAGTAACAACTATGTTTCACGTAACATGTGTTGAAAAATTCTAATCTGTGATGTCAGTTCCTTTGTTATAGTTGGGGCTAGTTTCACAGTTACTATATTGACTACAGGGCTGAAATTTAACGGTCATCCGATCGCCACAGACGTCTAAAATACGTGATGGACGACTAGAAGGAGTCAGGTAGTTTGTCCGGAGGGCTACCCCCCCCCCTCGCCCCCCCAAAAAATTGTTGTTGTTGGGAAGAACAATTCCTCTACAACACCAAGACGTCCTTTCCCAGGCCCCATATGGTCTATTTTGTGTTCATTAAAGAGATGTTGTCTGATTTTGTTGTTTTTGGGCCAATTTTCATTTTTGATTTTATTCTTCGGACAACCAAATTTTCTTTCGGACAACCAAAACAGGCAGACAGGTTGTCCAAAGGACAACCTTGAAATTTCCTTCAAAATCAGGCCTGGTGTGTCATGCAGAGCTCCAGTGTACTGAGCATGACATTCTCCTTAATTCTGTTCTTTGGCTGATGTACACCACCTCCATCCCTTGGGGGATATTACTAGCTGGCAGCAAACAGACCAGCGCACATGCTAATTTAAAGTTTCCTCGCAGGTATCCATTTAAGCACCTGCGTCGAGAGAGGCAACTGTGATAAAGTGCCTTGCCTATGGACTCCATGCAATGATCGAACCAGCGATCCTGTTAATCCAACACCCTGACAACTTGACCATGGCACTTCTCTTATCAGGGTTTTAGCTATGCTGGCCGGCACTGGCCAGCACTAGCTTCGACTAGCTGGCACTGAGCGCAAATTGAAGCCCCCCGGCCGGCACTAATTTTTGTTTTTGGGAGCAACACTACTTAAATTCCATGTGTGTAGGCTTTTTAAAAACCAACAAAAGACTCTACTTCTTAAAACTGCAATATTTGGTTCTGGAGAGCCTGCGATGGCCAAAAAAATCCAGGTTAATGCTCGATCACCTCCCCCTCCCCCCGCTTCTCCTCCTTCTTTGTGAAGTGCCACTCACTTGATTGATGAACTTAGCCGGCACTAACTTTTCTCTAGCTACAACCCTGCCTGTAATGTTTGTGAAGGAGCAGGTGTAACTTCCCACAAAACTACTTTATCTCAGCATTGTAAAGGTGGATTGATGTCATACTTGGCGCATCGGTTTCCCTTGATGATGAGTCAACAGGCCTTTAGAGCAAATCCCTGATATGCTGATATCTTCACAACCATTTGTTCAATTTTATTTAAACGGGTTTTGGTGATATTGATAAATGGGGTACATGTGTGGATGGAAAAATCTTAATTTTGTTCATTTTCAGGTGGGACCATATGCAATTTCATAGCCATGCCACCTCAGCTGTGCCAAGGTGGACTGATGTCATACTTGGTACATAGGCTGCCCATGACAAGTATTTTCTGGTACCATTCTTATGAGTATTATTGAGTGGCTTAAAGCAAGTTCCTTGATTTGTTATCTCAGAAACCGTGCATGTCAGACTATAATTACAAGGAATTGGTCCGGGGGGTTATTGGTACATGTGTATCTCTTGCTCAGAAGGGTTGGGGATAAATGAAATTCTGGTTTTACAAGATTATTGGTAGGTAGTTACCATTTGGTTGTTTTTCTTGTTTCCTTAGACTTTGGTGGAGTAAACACTTTCATCTTAAGACGAGAGCTGCTCCTAAGGACTGTACTAGCTGTGTGAATCGGAATCACCTCAAAGCTGATGTTATTAACCTCTACTAACTGATCTCCAGCTTGTAGTCCACTCATCTCTGGAAAATACAACAAAACAAATGAAGACTAACTACACTATGTATATTTGTTATTGAGACTCATGTATGTATAACAGCAGTCGTGTAAAACATGAATGCTACTCCTAAGGACTGTACTATGTGTGAATGAAAATCACCTAAATGCTGATGTTATTAACCTCCCAAAACTAATTTCCAGCAAGTAGTCCGCTCATTTTCTGAAAACAAAAAAATAAATCAAGACAGATATACTTGATGCATGTATACCAAGTAGTATAGGATTTAACATTACAAGCACGAAAATGTGCATGTAGTCATGTGTGTCCGCAGGGAGGGACAAGAAGCAGCACTTGCCCCTTCTGGAAAATCAATTGCTCTCACATTGAACATATATGTTACCCAACAGCTCTCTTGTTCTGTTCACTGCATAGACTGATCCCTGATACATTACTGTTTGAATATAAATTGACGTATACGGCTGGGATCTCTTCCAAACTTATCAGTACCATCTTCTGGCTGTTCATTTTGTCATCGTGGTTGATGAGCATACACATGCTGGATAGACTGTAATCTCACATGGTCATCTCAACCGGGTCCTCACCCTGCGCATGATGCTGAATGACCTTTCCATGATGCATGATGTTGCTGATGGAGCGAGTTCGAATGGCCTGCACCGCAGCAGGGAACATATCACATATCATACCCGTGTGTGATCTGTCTCGCAATGATCATGGCTGATCACATTTTTCAAAATTTTCATTAAAAAATATGCTGGATAATGCGGGATTTGACATTGCAAATGCTCTAGAAAGGCCATAGAAGACATCTACTTTTCTAGAAATTCTGGGCGACGGCCCACAGACCCCCGCCATGGGCTTCGCACCTTAGGCTCTCGAAGTGTTTGGCAAAGCGGCCACACCTTCGAGAGTGTACAACCACATTGGAACCTTGTTTGTACCTCCCTGGATATTTTTATGGACTCCCTTGCATGTAGCCACCTGACGACGAGCAGAAGTCAGGGTAACACCTACTATGGGTGCATTCCCCTCGCCTGGGTATGTGTGTAAGCTGAGAATGTGTATTCCCAGCCTTATTACCAGTTATGCTATTACAGGAATTTATATATCACATGAACAACATCCAGATAAGTAATGTTGTCAAACAAATTCTTTTCTTCACCACAATTGCCGATTCTAGCCGAAATTTGGCTATCTAATTAGGTATTCTTGCCTATAAGGATGATAATTCACTCGAATGAAACGCAACACCGTCCTATATCTCACCAGCATAAGAGTGTGGTTCCACCCTGGCCACAAATATCCCCATCTTCTGCTCTGCACCTCCCTTGATGATAAAGCCAATGTCATCTCCATTCACCTCCACGTTGATGATGCGCGAATCGTTTATAGGGCTCAGCATTCCATTAGGTGCTGGAAAATATTTGAAAAAGGATTTAAATTTACATACACTTATCATGTATAATCTTGTCTATATTTTCACAGGGACTCTTGTAGAATTTGCAATGACTACATGTCATCAAGTATTCTCAGGGCACTGAATGTCATTCAACCTTTTGTCGTTCAACAAGTTTATTCACCCGCCGGGGGAGGGGGGGGGGGATGACATAAAAGTTTAAAACACGGTATTCTATTTTCCTTCTTTTTCATATTGCCAAAACTACCAGTTACACACATCACTGATAATCATTACATAGTATTGAACATGAGCTGTCAAAACAAACAACTGGAAACCATGTTTTCTTAGACTAAAATAACCGACGATCATCAGTTGAGACGCTTCGATTGGCCGGGGTTTTTATTGAAATGCCGGCTCAGAAGCTTGTGGAACGCCGCTCTAGCAGTCCTCCCAAATTGCAGGTAAAAGGGTGCATCATATAATCATATACCTGTCATGTAGGGATCACACAGCCCTCCCTAGCAGCCCAGAACCCCCCCCCCCCACTTTCCCCTTTCACTGTCCTCTACATATTATTTCATTCACACCTGTAGGGGTTATCTTTGTAATATACTTCCATGATAGTTTGTCTATCCTAATCCACAGCAATACAACACAAACCTTCATATGCATAGTTGCGTGCATGCGTGAAGACAAAAGGTTGCCCCAAAAGGCGCCCTCTGTGTGGTTGTACTGTGTAACATGTCTTGTTATCACAGTGCTTTTCAGCTCTAGCAACATCAACCGTAGCGGTGTTCTTTTTGCATTAGGAAGCGTGACAGTCCAAACTAGGAGCGTTTATCTTCAGGCGTTGTCGTAACTATTCGGGGGGGTACTTCTCAATTAGCAACAATTCTGTATGCTCTATTACAACTCCTGTTAGTATATTAGCTTCATGGTCTATTCCTACAAATGGCAGTTGGAAGGGTGTGTTGCAATCTTAACCCATAAGGGCATGCCTGGGTGTGGATGACACCCAACTCTTCACCTGGCCACGCAGAGCTCGTCACTGCACATTACGACTGTGAATTTCGAGCAGGGGGCTGCAGAGGCGCTGGGGTGTGACACTGCCGGAATATGGCGATCAAAAGGGCCTGCGTTTCAGCCATTCGTCCCGTCGGGCCACCCCCCCCGGTGATATTGGAGCCGCGCGCTAACGGGCTAAACTTCATCACTTATAGATTTTCAAAACTTACAGATTTTCGCCGAAAGTGATACTAAAACTCCTAAAGAACACACTAACGGATACTAAAACTCCTAAAGAACACACTAACGAAGTGTCAGAAATGCAAAAAGTAAAAAACGAATTTTTACGCTTGCCAGTTTCAATAACACGTACTGACACAAAGTCTGGCATTTTAGGGAGGATGACCACCTCTGCACCATTAAATAAGGCCAGATTCGATAGCCCAATAGGCTGGGACACTGCACAGTGGTTAGAAAGGGCTAGTACCCAAAGCGCTATAAATTTCACCACTTATATTCATGCAGCGGTAATGGTGAAGGATGCCATTCGCTGGCAGAGATGTGTCAGCAGAGAATAGCCAAGTGCAATAGGCTGTGCATAGCTCTTAAACGCACGCACCAGCATGTTACGACCACAAATTCCGAGCAAGAGGCTGCAGAATGCGACAAACGAATGGGCGGGGCTTAAGCTGTGTTTCAGCCATTGTCCTGCCAGGTCCCCCCTGTGAAATTGGGGCCATGCTAAAGGGTTGATGTGTCCATCCCTAAAATTAAACAACTCACACTGGACCCAGTCTCCATAGTTGGAGCGACCACCCTGTCCGTACCAGCCTGGCATTCTCCGCCACGTCTCGCCACCGGCCGAGGGAGGTTGGAAGGGGTGGGCCATCTTCTTGTAGGGTGCCATGTCGTCAAACTGGCGTAGGTGGCCCGGTGGTATCAGTCCCCTGATCTCTCGGAGGAGGTCTAATTTGACTGGCGTGTCTAGGGTATCCTTCAAACATGCCATGAATCGACTGACATCTTTGTAGCTCTGGTACTGCTTCAGGACATCATGGAGATAATCTCTCTCGGACTCGATCAGCAGTAGCCGGGCCTTCTTCTGGAAGGATCTGATGTTCCGCTGTCGGTCTTCGTCAGAGAACATGATTGACGAGAAATCAGAGTGTCATTCGTGATGAAAAGGTATATTTCAAAGGTCAACCAGGAGCCTTGCCTTCCTCATTACTAACAGTCCTTTTCCAAAAGAAGAAATTATACTTGTGACAAATGATGAAAGGACACCGAAAGGCTAACCTGATATGCATGCCACAGCAAAGTTTGTGTAATCAAAATCAGTCTAGGTACAGACTGTTCAGATCAGTTTCCCAATGTGTGTTATTTCATTTGTCAAGATGTTTGATAGAGGTTTGAACCATGACCCAAACTTCAAGATTCTGTGATTAATCCTTTTCTCCAAAGGCATTCAGAAAATTTGGTTCTGGAGGAGAAATACCTGTCATATTTAGAAATCCAAGATCAATTTAGATACTCTTCAGAAGAATTTCTCAATGTGTTATTTATCATTCGAGAAATGTTTGAGAGGTAAATCGTGAACAAAATTTCAGATTCTGTGATCATTTGTCCAACAGTACAAACTTTTTAACTGAAGAATGGAGTACCTTTTAACTGGTGGAATTGATGAAGGCATACATTTAGCAATCTGACTGAAGTGTTGAGAAATAATCGTGTTTGGCAAAATTCAGTGACTTAACATTAGACTTTTCACAACGAAAAAGTTGAATTATGATCTGTATTGTGGTACTGAAGTGTCTTACTCTCATCCATCATCAGTTCGTATTTGTACCTTTGGCTTGGAGTCAATTTCTGCAGATGAACTTTTCCTCACAAAAAAGAGCACTTTGTAATGAAAGCTACACCGAGCGTTCAGTTGAATGACTACACAAAGTGCTGGTTGCTGGAAATCGTTGATTAGCTTTGTTAATCGACCCCCAAAGAACCTGAAAAAGAACAACATCATGTAAGAAATCATATTGAGATTCTTTGCCAAATTTACCAGAATTAAACAAGAAATGCAGAAATGATGAACAAAAAGCAAGTTCATTACTTCAACACATAAACAATATCAAGGTTAATTTGATATCTAATGACACAGATTTTTCATGACTTTTGAAATGACATCCGCAAGACACTATAAGAATGGCAAAACAAATTAAAGGATGACGTTTACACTGAATTTTAGCATTGTCTTGACATACAAACAACTTGTTCGTTGTTCAAATCTTGTGCCCAATGACTTTTACTGGTTGACATTAAATGATGAGTAGCGACCGCTAAATCAGAGCATGGAGTGGCGGCGGAGGTGCTGGGGCGGCAGAGGTGCTGGGGCATCACACTGCCGGAACGTGGCACACAATAGGTAGGGTCGTGCTTCAGTATTAGCGCCAGGGTTCAAAATCAGGGGGGAATCCCCTCCCTCCAAGAAATTTTGGGAGGGATTTCCATTTTCAGAGAGGGATTTGGCAAAATTGCCAAAAAAGCCGAATCAGCCTAAATGTAATTTGTTCTCCCACAGGTGTCGAACACTCGGACAGGCAGTTGATTCTTGCTATCCGTGCCCGATGATATGGAAAAAAAAAAGATTCCAAACTGCATGATACAGTGACCGGCGGCAGTCATTCTTTGATGCTTGCTGGCCTGCCTGTCAAAAGAACAAGATTCAAACACCTCGATGGCCCATACCACCATACAAACACAAAAACAAAAAAATCCTGCGGAGAAATATTTTTTCTGCGCGATTTCCGAGTCAGGTGCGCGAATCGCGCTGCTTAGCGTGAACACTGAGGTGACCAGTGTTTTTTTTCAAGACACCAACTCTAGAACTCTAGGTGACTGTCAACCCAAGGCTAAAGAGCACTGTCCATGAAGCAAAGACAGATGCCAACCTACCTCTTTAATACAATTCAAATTTTGATTATCAGAAGTTGTTAATAACATGCATGTCAAAAATCTTGCTTAAATATTTTCTTAAGTAAACCAAAATAACAATTACCTTTCCATCACAAGAACCATTTTTGATTTGTAAGAAGCTTTCAGGGATGCTAAGGTTCTCAAACATTCGGATTCCCCCTTCCTTGACCTTGTGTACCTTCCATAAGGCATTGTCTGAGCGTGTCCCTGTAGCATGACACCGGCCACAGTCATCCAGCATCAGGGTCTGGGTCCTAGAGGTGTACAGGATGATGATCCCTTCGGTGCGGAACATACCCTACCAAAAATAATCAACACACATGCATCATTTTTAATATCAACACAATTTCTTCTTCAAGTTTCAGTTCAATTAATCTTTTGTGATTGTTTAATGTTATGCAGTATACAGGGTGACCCCCACCCACAAACCAACAGTCACTCATGGTCAACACTGAGCACTACCTACGGGTGCATGGACAGTTTTAAGCAGCATTGGGCCGACAAAGAGGCATCGACAAGAATGGACAAGGATGAACAATGGTTCCTCCAATGACACTCTGCAATGGCTAAGGCAACGATTTGGAGATGTAAAACTGAATGGGCCGTGCACTCACCAGACCTGAAATCCTCAAATGTTCATCTTTGGGATTATCTGAAAC
>JAODUJ010071425.1:0-11839 GCA_027564615.1 Psolus chitonoides | reverse complement strand
CTTCCTGAACACCCAGGATGCCCCTTCACTTGGTGATCATTGTCACCAAGTTTCATCATGATCCACCAAGCACTGTACAAGAAGTAGCAATTTGAATCAATTGTGGACAGATAAATAAATAAATACTGTAGATAAATAAATAGATGCGCACAATCACAATAGCTGAGGTGAGCTGAAAATTAAAAATAATCCATCTTCATTCCATTTGTTCAATGGTTCATCAGCATGCTGTGGTGTTTTACAGTCATACTAACACTGGCATACAGCCAGGGGCAGCGATTTGTTCTCAATATTGGGGGGACATTGATGATCTTTCCGAACACTTTGGGCACTAGGCCGGGGGTACAGGGGGCAGCCCATGTCCAGTTTCGGGGTCCAGGGGCTAAGCCATTGGAAGGAAGCCAAGCGATTGGGTGCACTCTAATGGTCTCAAATTGCCTAATTGAGGCAGAAAATGTTGATATATTTCAGCCATATTTCTCATGAAATCTCACTTTCCTAACAAAAAATAACACTATTTCTCAATCATTTTTTACCTATGGCCAAATTATTGGGGGGGATATTGGATATTATGTCCCCCCCCCCACTCATGCATACGGCAGTGTAGAGTGTTGTCCGCCACTGAAGGTAACTGACTGACATTAATGGCACTGGGTGTTCAAGGCACATACAGGACCACAGTAGATATTTCAAGACCTACCAATAAAATCATAATTGAAAATATAGAATTATTATCAAACAATCTATATTTTTGTTTCATTGAGCTAAACATCTAAATGGAAGGTCACTCAACAATGTACAGGTTTAAATGTAACTTGAGACCATCAAAAAGGATGGAGGGTACGTAATCAATTTTGAAGGAGGATACGTAATCAATGCTCAACCCGATGCTGCCACTGCTAACTCACTCATATGTTTCTGGCAGTGCAGACGTGTCAAAGTTTCCCCAAAACCTACTGGTATTAACCCCGGTGGAGTAAATCAGAAGGCAAACTCGGCTCCAATTTACTGTGATCCTTACACTTTGAGGTGGTGAAAACAAAGGCGAAGGGCGCCTTCTACAAGTTGTATCTGGTGCCAAGGTGGACAGAGAGAGATGGAGGAAAAGTTCACAGGTTTATAGATTGATGCATAGTTATGACGATGGTTAAGTAGTATAAAACAAGTAAGTGTGAAGTAAATTCGGTGATAGGAAATGTTCTCTTGAAAATGCTTCCAATTCAATGTATATTTTAAATTTCAATTCACTTGAGGTCATGAAAGATGAAAAACATGTTTCTCATCCATGTCTGCTTCCCCTTTGGGGGCTGCTTTTGTAATTTGCTATTGTACGAAAAAACATATTGAAAAATCACCAATCCAATCGTTACACTTGAAGACTGCTAGTCAATAAATATTCTACAAGAAAATCCTCTAAATGTTCCATTTATATGACATTCTGTTCATGTCACAACATAACAGAAAGCTTCCACAATGACTGGTTATTTAATTTATGCATGTTCGAAAAATAGCTAAAAATCGCAAAATGGTAAATATCAAGAACTGCCTGCATCCTTTTCCTAGGAAATCCGGACAAGAAAGAGAGGGCTTCCGATTTCCAGGTCTCCAAAGTTGTAAAGTTTACAGGTTTCCCATTCGTGTACACGTTTAAAATGCCAGCCTTCATAAAATGCCACACATACATGATTGCATCATCTTGTTCAGAAGCATGGGTTCTTTTATTAAAGTGCCTAACATTCTACTTTGAATTTAGAATTCATTTTTGCCAATGAAAAGAGTAGACTACAGTTTAGATAGTTGCATGCTGCACAAACGAAACCTTGTGACCTTGGCTTGGTCCCAGATGACCATTACAAGATGTATTGTTTTCCAATGTTTTTTCCTATGAATGAATAATAAAATAAATCCTGATGAAAATGTAATGGTTTCCAAATCCATCCATAATATATAATTATTTAAGACAGGGAAGATGGCCTACTATCAAATATTTGCTCTTATATACCTCAGCAGAGTGTCCAAGTGTCATCAAATGTCTGGATACACTGTACATATGGATTGTTCCTTTACGATGAAGAAATAAATAAAAGGGAAGAAATCAGTAAATAAAGAGAAGTTTTTAATCAGTTCATAGATGTTTCCACCATCCAATAAAACATTGTGTTTTCCATAAAGTGCCATCTATCAATAGAACAAGGAAATAAGTAAACTGTAGGAATTACCATTGGACAATTTTTGTATTGGTAGCAGGCAGGGCTTTAGCCAGAAATCATTGATAGAGAGTCCAGTTCTAGCCACGAGATGTATTTCACGTCCCGGGGGGAGGGGGGAGGGGCGGGGTGTACATAACCACACAAACTCCCAACTTCATGATTTTTTGTGAATGGATGCAGTACTGTAGTGGTACTGTAGATATTGAGCTTGATATATGCCCTTCCCCTATGGGGGGGGGGGGGGTCAATGGACTGCTGGCTGGCTTTAGGCCTTGATACCAACAGGTTGTGTAACTTCCATGAAACATGAAAAACATGTTTATCTTCTTCAAGATTTTTTTTTAAATCAAGTTTAGTTTGCTTTTAGTTAATTCTAGGCACTCTCAGTTCCCAAATATCAATGAAACAAGGGCCAGATCATTGTATTAATTATTTCTTTCAAAACCTCCAATTTCGAAAATGATTTTGGCAAATGGAATAAATTTACTTTCACTCCTTTGATACTTTCACTACTTTTTTTTAGATATAACATAATAAATCTAGATTAAAAATTCATCATCATCATCTGATTTAACATCAATTTTCCACACAAATGTGGGTATGACAGGGGCCTTTACAAGAAATGTAAAGATTATTAAAGCAATTCACTAGTATTATGACTTGGATGCCCTTCCTAAGTCTCCTCAAAGAGGATCTAGTCAACAAATGAACCCCACTAAACTGACTGACAAACAGCGAGCAGTCTACTCAAGGGTTGAATACAGGGTATCCAACTCCCAGAGCAGACCAATTACCTCACCAGGCTTGCCAAGAATGCGAGATATGGAATAGCAAACCAGTGAGCAGTATACTCAAAAGGTTGAACACAGCATATCCAACTCCCAAAGTAGACTGAATGCCACACCAGGCTTGCTATAAACAAGAAGTAAATGGGATAGCTAGAATTCTATTGATAAGAATACCAGCTTAACCACTGCAACATGAAGGCAACCTGGAATGTTGAATTCATCACATTATATGCTAATTATTATCGTTATGACCAATGTTGAGATTACAGATAGGCAGTTCCTATCCCTAACCTTGTCTCATAGCTCTACATTGACATATAATGCGACATATTTGCAGAAAATCGCCAACTGGCCTGTAGTATATCTCCACTTTTACCCAATTACCTCTCTTCACCCAGGTTTATAAAATCGGTACCAGCATACATGGTATGGTAGCGTGGTGACCCATGGTGGTAGCGTGGTGCAGTGTTCTGCTTGTACTGGGCCCAAATCCCACTCAGTGTCTGCTTGCTTGTCAAAAAGCTGTACAGCAGTTGTTCAGTTTCGCAAATTTCTGGTTTCATCAAGAAACTGTACTGCAGTTGTTGATGGTTTCATTGTAGTGGGAGAGCAATTTATTCTGGGAAACATTGGGTTCATTGGTCAGATTTGGCCCTGCTGTACTACAGTGGTGATGGTCAGGTTGCTACCACCTCTCTCAGCATTTAGGAAAGTGGCTGAAGCCTGAGTCTCACTCACGTCTGTCGGATGGGGACATTAAATGGCGGTCTCGGGAGCAGGATGTGATTGTATGGTTACACGCCTGCCTCGGTAATAATAACAACATGGTTATTTTGTATATAGCGCTTTCCACCAACGAAGCCAGTCTCAAAGCGCTTTACATTCCATTACCCCTGGTTATTGGTATAACTCATCCCCACACATACGTGGGTCAGGCAGCTGTTCAAGATCAGCGCCATTTGACAAGTTACCCCTCGCAGGTACCCAATTATTAGCACCTGGGTGGAGAGGAGCAATCGGGATAAAGTGCCTTGCCCAAGGACACAACCCGAAACCTCTGGATTACGAGACTGAAGCCCTAACCACTTGGCCATCACGCCCCCATACATACCCTCTGAACACTGTTCGAATAGAGGAGGCGAGCTATTGCCGGTGTTCATCCATGATCACACCTGGCTCAAGGGTTCCTCGATGAGCCAATAGTTGGGTAAAAATGTCAAACCCTTCTCAAAAGTTTATGCAACCAATTGAAAGTTGTTCAAGTCCTCATCTGAGTTGAAGAATAATAAAGTGGTACACATAAAACTATGTATTTAACCTTTAAACATCTTTCTTCTTCTTTGGGGAGGAGGGTTAAAAATTTAATATTTTTCCTAAATTAGTCCATTTTATTCATCAATAAAACATGTTAAGAAAATAACCCTGCTTTATTGTCTTTCAACTCAGGTGAACAGCTTTTAATTGGTCGTATAAATTCTAATCACTGGATCAATTTTGTTTTGATCGTAACATTTACCTGTACAGCTGTTGCCAGAGGCCTGTTAATTTGTATCTTATGTTTGGGTCACAGTAATATATCCAACAGTGTGTCAATTGTTATGCCATTTGTCCAAGAGTTATCTGAATGGAACTTCAAAATATGCAAAACATTATTCGTCTCCAGAGAGTAGATACACTGTCTCATGGTATAGATAGGAGCGTGGTGGCCAAATGGTTAGGGCTTGATTCTTGTGATACAGGGTATGCAGGTTGGAGTCCTGGTCGGACTTCCACGCAGTGTCCTCGAGCAAGACACTTCATCCTCATTGCCCCTCTCCACCCAGGTGCATGAATGGGTACCAGCATATGTATGTTGGAAAGTTAACAAACTCGTTGTATGGGAGGAGTGGTAGACCCCCTGCAACAAATTGTAGTCTGGCCTACTGTAACCGCAAATGAAAGAGAGATGGGCTCTCCATTCATATCTATGACCAAATGATTATTGTGGTATAGATGAGTGATATTATTTGTTGGATCTTGTTGTTATTAATGAGATAACACTGACCAGAATTGACATAGCCAAGATAATATCCAGTTCATTGACTTGTATTTACGCTCAGTGGGTTTATCTGCTGCTCAAATGTCATTCCAACTGATACCAGTAACAATTACTCTTGTATGAAAGGGAATGGAAAATTACTCAGGTCTGTGACCTTTATTTTGAAAATTAATGTCATTCCAAAGATAACAGAGGTGTTACTGGCCTAGCTTAATTTGCATAACTGGGTCTGCCCAAACAAATTGTCTGTCCAAATAATGCAACATTACTCAACATTCTTCATGCAACAATATTTTCTGGAAGTAAACTTATTTTTAGGATTGTCTGATGAAACCGAATGATCTCTTGAACAAATGGCAACATGTTACTCTCCCCTCCTGCCGTAATATACATACTTAGTGAGCTCCTTTCATAGGGTTTCATGATGTCGCACAATTCTTGATTGCTTATCCAATTTAACTATATATTAGCAATCAGACTAGGCTCAAACACAAGCGTCCCTAAGGCATAAATTTCTCGTACAAGTTGCATAAATTTACTAAATATAATTTGTTTCATTCCATTTCAGAACCTGATCTACTACCAATGCCTGTTCTTGAAAAGATGGACCTTACCAAAGACGTCACCTATAAAGTCTCGCGTAGGGTCCCATCCCCATTGGTTATGCCTCCAATAGGAATTTCAGAAGGGTTAGAACCCCCACTGATATCTCCAGCCTATCCGAACTCATACGACGGTAACACCTCTGAGAAATCTCTGCAACACAACCAGACAATTGTCTCTGCAACTGAAATGTTACAATCCTCCAGCATGGCACAAAATTTGACACCGCAAGATACTGCAGTTGCTATTCAAGCCCCTGATGTCACTTCTTCAGGCGAGCTGCTAAAGGAGACAGAGGGCGATGTGTCTAATTTACAAAGAGCGGGAAAAGAACCAGTAACCTCAAGCCAAATGTCCAGGAAGCAGACAAAGCCACCGTCCAAGAAGAAAAGGAAACAACTCTCAAAAAAGCCAAACGACTTCAAGAAAGTGAGAAAGAAACGGACTTCCAAGCCCCAAAAGGGTAACCTAAAAAAGTCTGTGCTGATAACTGACAAAACCAAAGTCAAGAAGGACAAGGAACCTCGTGAGATGGTGAATGACCTGTACATCATCGGACCGGATTCTATCATCAAATGCGAGGATGGGGATGACAAGTACCAATGTCAGATCTGCAGGAAGCTCTGCAAATACCCAGTGGGGCTCAAGATTCATCTGCGGACTACCCACTGCTACGTAAATGTTCAAATAAGAGGAATTGCCAAGAAACCATGGGCAAGAGGCATTACACTGAAACGAGAGCGAGAAGAGCAGGCGGCAATCAACAGCATGTCCAAGACGGAGGTTGCTCTCGGCGAGCCTCCCACCAAAACATGGGCGAGTGTAGATCGTTCTATGGTTCAGTCTGCTCTGGAAAGGCTTAAGGATGTGCCAGATAAACTTGCTAAGCCAGACAATCCCCGAGAGGAAGTTACTAAAAGTTCTCCAAAGAAAAGTCTTTCAACAACATCAGCAGCAGGTACTGCTAATCCTCCAGCAAAACAGGATGTAATGGAGGACTTGAAAACTGGTAATAAAACCATTTCCTTAAGCTTGGATTCCACTGAGAGCTTAGAAAATGGAGATAGAACAGGTTCAGGTCCCTGTAAGGACTTGAAAAGTGGCGACAAAACAGTGAATACCTCACCAAGTTCCAAGAAATACATCAACAACAAACAACGAGGAACAAAGGGAAAAGACTCCTTTGCTAGAAAGGAGAGTCAGACCATAATTGCTTTTTCAGAGCTCTCTATCTCTGAATCATCGCATTCTGATTCTTCAAAAGAAGATCTGTCCAATGAGAGTCTCACAGCTGTTGCAAAATCATTGAAAAAAGAAAAGAACATGTCGGGATCTGTGAACAAGAAACTCCTCTCGCACAAAGATACACCTAGGGAAAAGAAATCCTCATCTAACATACTGCCTAAAAAGTTTTCATGCCATCTTTGTCACCAGGCCTTTGCCTACCAAGTCTGGATGGATAGACACCTAAGGATGCATTCAGTCAGCAACACCGGCTACAGCTGCAATGTCTGCAACCTTAAATTCTTCACCAAGAAGGACCTCACTTCGCACACAAATATTCACAAAAATGAAGAGGAGGAGGACAAAAAGAAGTCAGGAGATGACCAATATACTACACATGTGTATCAAAACACTGCAAATGATGTCACTGAAATAGGATCTGGGAAGGCCAAAGGAAATGGGAATTTGGCAAAGCTTGTGGCCTCATTGCAGAGAATCCAGGATGAAGCACCGGCATCAATCTCGGGTATCAAAGCTGTCAAGGAGAAAGGGACTGTGAGAAGGGGCAGGCAGGTTAGCTGTGTTAACAGAAAATACCTTTGTAGAATGTGCGCGGCCGCCTTTGCTAATCCGTCAAATCGATCCCGGCACATGAGAATCATCCATGGTATCTCTAGAAGGAAAAAATCCCCAGGGACAAATGTTGAGTATGATAAAAGTAGAGGCAGTAGTGAACACAGTCACAGTGCAATGGAAAGTGGGTCAGGGTCAACTTTCACAGAATCACAGGGAGAGCTGTCTTCCGACGCTTTATCTGAATTGCCGACAAGATTGACTCCTCCCCTTCCAATAACGAGTAGCTCGCCAACAGAAAAGCTTCCTCCCAAAAATAGCTCTGTAAAGAACAGGACCTCACCGAAGAGGAAAACTAGCCCAGCAAAGGGATCCTCCCCTAAGAAACGAATGTCAACAAAGAAAACCAGCTCTCCAAAGAAGGGATTTTCATCAAAGAAAATTGATGTTCCAGTACTATTTGGCTATTGGAGAAATATGCCAAGACTTAAAGTTGTTGAGAACAGTCTCAAAGCTCATGTGCGGAAGCCATCTAAGAGGAAGTCCACTGCTCCGATTGACTTCATTCAGGAATTCCCTCGAACGCCAGATATTCATTCTCCTTGGGATGGTGTTAACAAACCCTCTCCTTTCGTCCCCAGACCAAGACCTGTCCCTTCCCTGGGGTCATTCGTTCTTCGTGGTGGACAACCAACAGTTTTGTCGGAGAATTCTGCTGCAAAATTACCTCGTACCAAAGTCGAGAATGCTGCAGACTTTTCCGTCACTGGGGCGGAGAAGTTTGACACATCTCAAATACGGATCTTCCAACCAATGGACCTTTCTAATGGAAACTACTTTAAGTACAAACAGGAGAATTATATTGGTGGACAAAGCAGTCATTTTGTAAGAGATGTAAGCAAAGGAACTCCTTGTAATGACCACTCTCCAAGGAAATCAATCAAGCATTTACCTCAAGTTAAACAAGAACGACCAAAGGTCAAAATTACCTCAAAAATTTCTTCCATGAAGTCTTCGAAATGTGCACTACCCGTCAATCCGGTGGAATGGCACTTTACGTGTAATATTTGTGCCTGTAACTTTGTCAGTATTCGTGAACTGAGTAGACATGTGGTTGCCCATGCTGAGGACTACCCATACAAGTGTGAGTTTTGCATGCATGTATTCACCCTTTTGGATGAGCTCCGAGAGCACAAGGAATTGAGGCACAGCGTGAAGACGATGTACTCGTGCTCGGTCTGCAAGAAGGAGTTTGCTTACCTCTCAAACCTGGAAAACCATCAAGTGGAGACCCACCCAGGAGTGAGGTGTACATTTGAAGATGACTTCTCTAATGTTGTGCGACCTCAAAATTTCACAGACCCAACAAAGGCCTTCAACTTGGGATCACAGCCAGCAAAAGCTGTTGAGAGGGTGTCATACCTCAAAGAGGAAATGAACAAACTGCTCCCAGTGAAAAGGCGTAATTCAACACAGGAAAAGGACAAGGACAAATCGCCTGCTAATACCCCAAAGAAGGCCACACCAGAGAAAGGGTTGTTGTTTAACCCACAGCGAAATCATCCCTTCGAGCAGAGGCGGAGAATTGGATACCTCAGCATGCTGTCTGACCCTCGCAACCAGAAACAGCTGGGGTCAAATGTTAGCAACGTGTGCACCAAGTGCCTACTGGAATTCAAAGAAACATCGGTCTTTCATGTGCACATCATGGAGTGCGCAAGTGTCAAAGGGGACATGTTGGAAAAGGGCTTGACGGACTCAGGTGGCAAAAAAAGTTGTGCTGCAGAAACCGGACCCAAACTGAAGGAGGTTAGGAATGAAATTGGGAAGGTTAAAAAAAGAAACAGTTCTGTTTCAAGAAGGGGAAGGGTTACCAGCAGGCAAAAGCCTGGATCAGTTGCTTACGATCCACAAAAATACTTACGAGCAAAGACGGTGGTCAAAAGTGCCTTCGATGACATCCATTTGTGCGCTGGATGTGGTAAAAAGTTTTATTTCATTAACCAACTCGAGAGGCACATGAAGATGTGCCCAAATCGGGAGAAGCTTGTCAACGCCAGCAAATCGACAGTTGCGCTGGCCTTGAGGAAACGTCCACGGGCCAACACATTGCAACACAAGTGCACAAACTGTGAGAAACACTTTACGTACCTTGGGAGTTTAGAGAAACACTTGTTGATGTGCACTCTGATTGATGCCGCAATTGTGCCCTCGACAGACTCGGCTGAAGCTGTTTTATCAGCTATCGAGATGGAGAACTATGCAACAAACAAGAAGAGTCTTCCAGACACAGACACTGCAGTCGACATTGAATTAGAAGATGACAATGGACGACATCGTCGCAAACGCAACACTCCTTACTGGAGACTCCCAGAGAACTCATTGTAGGTTTTAATACATCCGAGGTGACCGCTTTCTAGTTTGACTGGGGAAAAAATGATTGCTGTAAGTTGTGAAATAGCACTCTTCCAAATGTGTCGGTTCAGCCAAATCAAAGATCGAATTTGTTTTACCAAAATTACATAAAATGTTCAATTCAGTGGTTAGGGTTGGGTGGGTTTGTAGTAGCCATGTTTTTTACCCGAAATCACACAATTTTACACCAGTTTCATAGACTAAATAAGAATAGATGGTAAAGGATAGTCCAAGCAATGATGAAAATTAACCAGAGGAGACTTCACTCTATCATTAGCTAAAAAACCCCATTTGAATATCTGGTACATCGGTAAATTGGACTGGGGGGTACCCAACTATCCATATCCATTTTACCCGAGTGCATGAAAAATACTGTGCCAAGCATGCTTGGTCATGTTTTTAGTATGGGCGGGTATGTTCGGGCATATTTTTAGGTCGTCCGTAGACCTTATGGCTGTGTCCTTCATGTGTGTGTGTCAAACTTTTAATACACGATTTTTGTGTTGTTCATATCTTTCACACGCAAACACCGATTGCAACCAAACTTGGCTGTAGGTGCAGCATGGATACCTTCACATGTTAATGAGGGCAAAGGTCACATACAAAGGTCATCTGTGGTCAAGTTGTAAAATAGCCTGAAAAATTAAGGTTCAATGGCAACCAAACTTGGATCATAGGTGCAGCATGGGTACCTTCACATGTTAATGAGGTCAAAGCAAAAGTCACATACCAAGGTCAAAGGTCATCTGAAGAAAAGTTGAAGAATTGCCTGAAAATTGGTCTCATTTGAAAAGTTGAGGTTCAATTGCTACCAAACTTGGATCATAAGTGCAACATGGGTACTTCCATATGTTAATGAGGTCAAAAGTCATCTGTGGTCAAGTTATGAAGTAGCCTGAAAATGGGTACCTTCATGTTAATGAGGTCAAAGGTCACATACCAAGGTCAAAGGTCATCTGAGGTCTAGTTCTCATATTTCTTTTCCCTCAAAGGACATTGATAAATCATTTACTTCAGGATATTTACTTATCCACATGGACAACCAATTCTGCACCCTTGGTGCTATTTTTCAATGTGCCGGGCATTCATTACCGTCCAGTACGTTGTGGCCGCACTAAAAGGCATGCCTGAGCAAGCCCAGTCACACTGAAAAACACGCCCGAACATGCCCGGGTAATAAACCTGATCCGAGTAGGGGTGTGGTCGTTGGGTCCCCAGGTTACCTGTGTAAACACTAATAAAAATTGAATATATGCTATTGTGATGGGACTTTTATTGTTAAGTATTCTACACTTTAAAAGAATAGTCCAGAGCAAAATGAAAACTTTTGACAAATAAGAGGGTGGAAAACTAAACCCAACGTTGAAAGTCCCATCGCAATAGCATGTCCGGTTCTCGGGTTTATTGCTTCGTTAAGATTCTAGAAATCTTCATTTCAATTGAGCATCTGGCAACATTTGTGACATTATATATTTGCACTTGGGCTGAAAAGCTCTTTGTAAAGTCTTTATAGTCTAACTGCTTCTCATCACACCAAATTGGAAGGTTATGTCAAAGTTCTTCATGTTTTTGAACAATTTACCATTTTGACTGCTGCGCTAAGAAATTCTAAATTCAACAATTTCCAGGAAAAATTAGTCTTCCCAATATAAACTGATACATAAGCTTTTCAGACAAAGTGAAATTGTGACATCATAAGACTGATGCCAAACGGTGTTTGTCAACTACTGATATCAAATTTGACAAATATTGAAAGTGAGATATCTCGGGAACGGTGGAAGATATTCACATGGGGTTTTCTGCTACTGATAGAGTAAATTTTCTTCTACAACCGATGAACGTGTCATTTCGGTCTGAACTACTACTATACGATTTAAGGTAAATTTTCCACACAAATGTGGGTATGACGGGGGCCTTCACAAGAAGTGTAAGGAAAATTGAAGCAATTGACTAGCATTATGACTTACAAGGATGCCCTACCTAATAGT
>JAODUJ010071314.1:0-11842 GCA_027564615.1 Psolus chitonoides | reverse complement strand
TCATTGAATTGTACGTACGTAATACATGTCAGGCTGTTTATTCGGAACATATGCAGTATAGTTACCAATGAATGTTATGGTAAATATTCTGGACTAGGGAATTAAGTTGGCAGCAAATATACGGAAATAACACGACATACAGTATGTGGCTCTCGTAGTGATGACACCTTGCCTAAACTCAGTATTGTGCAATAACAGTCGCTCTAATTGGCAGTCTTCGAAATGCTCATGTATTATGTAATAGGTATTTCTGCTGCCGCTTTGATCAATTTTCCACGTTCGGCGACAACGTTTCAGTTTCGGCATGGTTTCTTCTCATAATGGTCATTTTTGGTGAACTTTCGGGAAGGATTTTTTGCATAACTGTCTAAAGAAATATATAGTGGGATGTCCATTTCGTGAGAGGGCTTTTGCATTTTTGCTTTGAATTGGTGTTGTTCACGCATTCATTTCGTAACAAACTATATATGTGCATAAATCCGTTCTACTGGTACATGTCAACTGAATGACGCCTACTAGACTGCACGCATGTAACTTCGTCTGTTGCATTTTCGAAAGACAACTATCGTAGTCGTAGTCAAGGATACATGCATCACGCTCGTTGAAATGGTAGGCATAACCTTTTTGTAATGAGCTTATTGACTATGAAGAAAATAAACTGTTTATGCTATTTTACCTTTATGAGCAGACTACGTATTTTTGTGAACAGTATTTCATATTCTTTGAAATTACAAAACCATCTGGTTTTCTTGTTTTAAAATGTGAATTTCTGGCTCAGCTGTGTTTTATTATTACATATCCCTATTGTCAAGAATCAAAGTTTGCTATAATTTGGTACAGTGCTAGTAGTAGTTGTAAAAAGAATGTTTCTGATTCGATAAGAACTCTATAGAATTTCTATGTAGCGAATTGCGAAGCCTTTAGCGTAATGAGCCACATATATAACCTACATTTCTTTGGCAGATCATAGGGGGAGACTTTTTGTTGCAGACTTTGGTGTGAGCCGACTTCTCATGGACAAGACTTCAACTGTGACAGAGGGTGTTGGCTCTATGTGTTGGATGGCCAAAGAAATTTTGAAGTCCCCAGGAATAGATGTACTGTACACAATGTCAACAGATATTCAGGTCAGTGGTAATAAAACTAAACTACGAAAACATGTATCATTTTGGTTTGCATTACTGAGATTTTGTAATGATATACCACAATGTTATTTTCATGAGCCCATTGAACCAACTGATGTAAATTGTACAGTCAATGTTGCAGCAAATGTCTTCACTGAGAACACAATACTCTTGAGATGTGCTATACAAGCAAGAGCACCACTTGTGCAGTATATCGAAAATATAGACCTATGTTTGATATCTTCACGACTACAAACCAAGTATCGTACGAGCTCAACCATGTAATATCAACAGAGAGGTTGTTTACAGGGTATTCGGTCATTTCGGTGTTACTTCAAGTTCTGTTGATCTCGCATGACGTTTGATCACCAACAAAAAACATTTATGTGTTCCATTTACTTACTGTGGAGATTCTACTCAATCGACAACAGAATAGTCAAGTTGAGCTGAAGTATTTACGACGATTTTAGTGTTTGTCCCACATTGAACTTAGAGGACCTTTGACCTCTAACAAAACAAAGGATCATATAAATATTACACGAACATTCACACCGACCATGAGCCTATGAGCAATTGTGCATCATCAAGTTAGGCAATTTAAAATGTGATCAGTGTTTGATCCTATTGACCTGTGATAACATTTGATCTCTACAAAAGAACAACTTGTATAATTTTCTTACTATATGGGATCTACGTAAACATCTCATAAGGTCTGTCTTCAACCAAATCATCATCGAGTTGGGCTATCTAAAACGTTCATGGTATTTGAACCATGTAGCCCTCTGATGACCTTTGATCTTCCGCAGAAGAAATTATTTTTCTTCATTGGAGGAATATTTTTTCCACATTTCACACACATTTGTTAATACACCAAAATTCATTTTCAGCTTTGGTATTTGCCATACATAAGTGTGGTCGGTTCTTCGGTGTTTGCGTATGTATGTGTATATGTATATGTGTGTGTGTCTGTGACGCCGCTTGTAAACACGATAACTGAATGATGCGCGGTCGGATCCTATTTATACTTGGGTGGAGAATTACCCACAGTGACTACATGTTCCATATTGTTGGAGGTCAAAGGTCATTTGAGGTTAAGAGAGGACAAAAATTGAAAACCTTGTAAACACCATAACTTGGTGAGGAAAACTTCAATTAACCCTTAAAGAGCGTATGACACGAAATGAAAAAGTTCGCTAATAATTAGACAGCTACTAGAAAATTCAAATAGTTATTCCAAACAGTTTTCACATTCAAAACAGCTTTTACCGATGTTGACATATCGATGTTTCAAAAATGCTGCATCTGAATACTTCCGGAAAAACTTTTCGATTTGTTATGACGTCATGTAACGTCATGTCAGTAACTCACCAATGTTATACAGCGTATTGTGTTACGTAAAATAAGCATTACACTACTGGTGACATAACTTCATTTCAGTTCAAAAGGGTGATAAGCAGCCTAAGATTTCCCCGAGGCACCGGGAATAGACATCAGTCATATTCTTTCGTGGGGACTACTGGGGTGGGGAGTTTTTGCAGATCGGAAGGGGGTGCAGAGACTTTTCTATATTTTACCTAGATTCTTTATTCGAAGCTTTCTTTCTTGGAAAAGGTGCGAAGAGGACCCGAGACGAACGCAACTCACTGAGCTGTCATGGGGATAGAATAGGCCACATCCACTAGCCTACCAACAGGGTCGACAGGGGGTACCCCTCCCCCTCCCCCACACACACCTTTTCTTCCGGGAATACCTTTTGAGACTGCTCGAATTATGACGTCATATCAGTGACATACACCACCTGTGCATACTAAATGTACTATATTTGTGGAAACTTAGGAGCCCTATATACATTTGTTTGCAGCCAACGACATCGACACGAGTGATGAGGATGTACTAGTGTCCTAACAACATAATTTCCTCCGTGTCATAGTCACCCCCTCCCCACCCACAATATGAATTCGAAACATGTCTTGTAAATTAAGTTTGGCCAATTTCAAGCATGGAGAATCCCAAGTGTATCTACCCAAATACAAGATAATTTGGGTATCGAGTAACATATGTTAGCTTATTCCTAACACAATTCCCCTCTTACCTCCTCCCCCCCCCCCCCATTTCCGTTTCCGTTTCGTAGTAGAGACGAATCTGTATCCGCGTCTGTGTATACGAGTTATGTATCTGATCCGTCACCGACATTGTCGCAAACGTATTTGGTCATAATTTAAAGAGTTGTTTCTTCTTCAGTTTGTGGCTGCTTGTATGGTTGGTACATTACATTTATCGTTCAAATTATTCTGGGGTTCGTGTAAATAGTAAGAGCACCAGCTCGGGTACCCCCCCCCCCCCCCCCCCCCACCACCTATACCCCGCTGATAGAGTGTCGCAAGTCGCATTTCCACAAAAAACTATTCCGCTGCCGGTCGGTTATTAGCAGGCTCACACCTGTTCCAACATACTCCTGAAAAACAAAGACCGGAGGCGCCTCGATTTTGGCCTGACTCCCATCGTTCCCTTCCCTCCGTGCGTGTGGGGAGGAGAATAGGGGGTGGACAGTAGGGTAACTTACATGTCGAATGTAGGGCGTTGTGCAGTGTACCATCAAAAAACACGGCTGTTCCGAAATATCTATCTCTGGAGCAAATGTGTGTGTGTGGGTACTCCCTGTTGACCCCGTCGGTAAGCTAGTGGATGGGGGCATGTTCTACCCCAAGACAGAGCAGTGACCAATTTAGAAGTACAATCGCCTCGGGTCCTCTTCGCACCTTTTCCAAGAAAGATAGCTCCGAATGAAGAGTCTAGTTCAAATATAGAAAATTAACAAAATTCCCTGCACCCCCACCCCATCTGCCGAAACTTCCCACCCCCAGTTGTACCCACGAAAGAATACGACTGATATATATTCCCATGTCCCTCGGGAATATCTTAGGCTGCTTTAAGACCCTGTTTAACTGAAACGAAGCTATGCCAAACAGTTATGTAATGTTTAAATATACATAACACAGTACGTATAACATCTGTGAGTTACTGACATGACGTCACAGCAAATAGGATTTTTTTCGCTGCTTTCTTTTCCGGAATTGTTCAGATGCAGCATTTTTCAAACATCGATAAGTCAACATTGGTGGAAGCTATTTTGAATATGAAAACTTTCTTGGATAGCTATTTGAATTTTCTATCATCCTGTCTAATTTACAGCGAACTTTTTATTTCGTGTCATACGCTCTTTAAGCGCATATAGGGTGTGACTGACACCCACCTCTTCACCTCGCCACACGGACGTCGTCACCGCGTGCTACAACCGCATATTTGGAGCATGGGCTGCAGAGGCGCTGGGACGTGACGCCGCCCAAATGCGGCTAACAATAGGGCCAGGCCTAAGTTCCGCTTCAGTCATTGTCCCGCCAAGTCTCTCTGTAAAATTGGAGCCGTGTGTTGAAGGCGTGAGCTCACACTTGGTATGTATGTCAGTCATAGTGAGTGCATGATCTTTATTGTTTTTGGAGGAGGTCAAAGGTCCTCTGAGGTAAACATAAGTCAAACGTGGTAAAACCTTGTAAACACCATAACTTAATAAGACCCAACTTTGAGCTCATACTTAGTATGAGTGATTACTATAGTCTGTATATGATCACTATTGTTCTTGATGGAGGTAAAAGGTCATCAGAGGTCAGATACTGTCAAGCTTGTGAGCAGCATAACTTGATAGGGCAAAATTCAATTGAGCTCATACTTGGTAGGTACGCTTATCATAGTTAGTGCATGGTCTCTACTGTTTCTGGTCATTTAAAGTCAACAAGGTCACACACTGAAAACCTTGTGGAAAAACATCACTTAATAAGTCACACTTCAATTATGGTGGTGTGTGTGGTGCAGTGGTTGAGTGATCCGCTTCGCACAGATACGTACTGGGTTCAAACTCCGCGCGGTGAACTTTAATTCAAAAAGGGATGTAGGCCTACTGCAGTTCTTGTTGAGTAGTCCCACCACTTCTCTCAGCATTTAGGAAAGTGGCTAAACGCTGAGAGTTTCACCCACGTCCGTCGGATGGGGACGTTAAATGTCGGTCCCAGGAGAAGAATTTGTTCACGCCTGCCTCGTTACACTCTGAGCATTATTCGTAAAGAGAAGGCGAACTTTCGCCGGTGCTCATCCATGTCCGTTGTATAGGGATTTCATATAAGGACCCCTCTGGAAACAAGTCTCTGGACTTTCGAGGGTTATCCTTCCCCCAAAATAATCTAATCTAATGAAAGTGAACAGCGCCACCAGTGGCCCTCAATACACATAACATTCCATACACACAGTCATTGATATCATCACAGTAGATACTGGTCAAGACATCAATAACATTAAAACAGGGAATTGTTGACAATGATACAGTTTTTCAGGGTAAATTTTTGTAAATTTCAACTATCATCTCATGAAATTCACAGAACTTTACTCTTGTGTGATGGAAAATGTAAAATAATCATTATTTGTGTCAATAATTCACAAAGTAGCACAATAGCATAATTTTATGAGACAAACAAACATTCTTCAATGAGGCAGATTATTTGAATTAGAGATGTTAATAAAAATTAACAATGGTGCTAAAAAAGCAAGACGTTTTTATCTCTCATAAAACAGAAACATATGCATTAAATGATGTATAATACTGTCTGTCTCGGCGTTACACATGGGAGTAATTGACTCCGGTTAGTTGTACCTACCTATTTGTTATTTTATGTGCAATGGTATAATTAATTTGTAATTGTTAACGAATTCTACATAATTCCTTATAACTGCCAGTATGTTTAACCTTTTACATAATCTTTTACTGTTATTATTCGGGTAAATATGACACACTACTGATTATAATTTCGGTGACTTCTCTATGTTCCGACAAATAACTTGCACATAATAAAAAAATATGTCTCTACGTTCCGACGTCTCTATGTTCCGACAGCTTCATTTTCCGAAACCTGTAAGTTTGACACATTCCCCGATAGCAAACTGATGCATATGTCGGCCAATCACGGCAACGCCAGCAGCCGATTGTCCGCAATCCCTGATGGGCCACCGGTGATTTCTCCGTCGGGCCTCTGGCGGTCCGCCGGTGGATGGCCATCGGCAAATCAGTGGCGTCTCGCGGGGGGCCGATGCGCACGGGTGGTAAACTGGAAGCACCGACAGGTGACCGTTGGAGGCCCGGCGGACAAATCGTTGGCGGTTCTCCAGTGATTGCCGAGAGTTGGCTGCTGGAGTTGCGGACTGACATATGCATCGTCTTGCTATCGGGGGATGTGTCGTAACATGGAGCTGACACGGAACATAGGGACGTCGGTACATAGAGACGTCAATTTTGTGGGGTTGTGTGCAAGTTAGTTGTCAGAACATAGAGATGTTGGAACATAGAGACGTCGGAACATAGAGTCGTCGGAACATAGGGATGTAACCATAAATTCAATTTGATGGTTACATTACATACAATCAATCGTGATTATAGAATTGTTTATTTATTATTATTGCATACAATTTTTCAGTAATATATTATATCATAATTATATAATAATACAAACATATGATTCCATACAAATGTGTAATACTTGTACAATTTTATGATTATAATTAATGGGCCTTACCATATTGGCAGTAACTGCCAGTATATCTATCTGGACACACGCAGGTAATACTGCCGTTTTCCTCTTCAACACATGAGCCACCATTCAGACAAGACTCCTCAGTACATTCTGCAAGTTAAACACAGGAGAACTGGGTTCTTAAAATACATTCATGTAATAAAAAGAACAGATTTCATTTTGCAAGCACAGGCATATGGACCATTTCAATTTCATTTGACGTAGTGGATTGAGTGACCCTATGCACTTTACAGGGTTCAAATCCCACTTGTGCCTCAACACTTGGCTTATCATCAAAAGCTGTATTGTAGTTGTTGATGGTCTTGCAATTTCTGGTTTTATTGTAGTGGGAAGCAATATTAGGTTATTTGGATACTTTTTGCACAGTTGTTCTATAGTGGTGACAGACAGGTTGCTACCAACGCTCTCATCATTTAGGGAAATGGCTAAAGCTTTAGAGTTCACTCACCTACATCGGATGGGGACATTAAATGTCAGTCCCGGGAGCGGAATACATTTGTAATAGTTACACGCCTGCCTGATTACTCTCTAAACACTTTTCAAGAATAAAAAGCTAATGTCAGTGTCCATCAATGATCACATAGCTTGAGGGTTCCTCGATGGGCCATAATTGGCTTCCTGAACCGATGGATCTCTAAACTTGTAAACATCTGACTTTCATAAACATCTGAGTCTCATTTTTATCGAATTTAGAGTCAAATTCACAAACTTTTTGAATTAGGGTCCAAAGGCCCTTCCACCAATATGTTGCAATACTAACACAGAATGAATCCAGCCTATTACATTTGCCGCTATACTGTGAAACGTAAACACTAGCCAGTCCAATGTTATATCTGTTGTGTACCCCTAATATATAGGCCTACTAGTACCTACCCTACTGTTGGCCTCGGGGTCTACTAAATATATGTTCAATGGATACACCCACTAACTTACCCAGGAGGCAGGGTTGTTGTCCACAAGTTTTGGTCTAAAAAGATTTTTCATCGGCACAATCATGGTTTTCTCAGTAATCTTGTATATTTGAGTTTAGAGTTTAAAGTTCTACGCGTTCAGGGAGCCAATTATGGCACATCAAGGAACTCTGAAGCTATTTGTGATCATGGATAAACACCAGCGAAGGCTCGCCTTCTCTTCTTGAATAGTGTTCAGAGGGTATTGAGGCAGGCGTCTAACTAGTACATACCCATCCTACTCCCGGGACCGCCATTTGACGTCCCCATCCAACAGACGTGAGTGAAACTCTCAGCCTTTACCCACTTTCCTAAATGATGAGAGAGGTGGTAGCAACCTGTCCGTCACCATTAGAAAACAGCCGTGCCGAAACGTATCCTATGAACCTAATTACCCCAAAGTTAATTGCTTCCCACTACAACAATTTGTTGGTACATTTTTGTGCCTATACATGTCCCCATTCTCGACACCCTAGTTACATTATTGTACAGGCCCACTGAGCTTCTTTTCAGTTTCAACCCATGACTTTTCGACTACATTGTGACTATTTATCGATCGTCGGTTAAAAAAAGGATGGCGTCCTTGCTTATTTACCCGATCACGGTGAGAAAGCTGATACTACACCAAAGCTGCAGAGGAACGCATTTACGTATGTACGTCGCACATACCATGAATGGCGCGAAGCATAAATTAATAGATTTGCTGCGAAAATGAAATTTGAGTTTAATTCCATTGATGAACTGCCATATTTTATAACGAAGGTATCCGAGGAAAGTTGAGAGCGAATGGGCCAGGGTGCCCACTGCATGGGGTGAGGGACAGGATCTGATCTGATCTGGTCATCATCTGATCACCCTCCCCGCATGACTGGCTATAGGCCAGGGCCTAAACTTAAGCATTAGCATTTTCAAGTTACGGGATTAGAAAGTTGGGGATGCCACTCTCCCATAGGATAAACGTCAGAAAGTATTCGTTCACCTGTGTGTGTGTTAAAGAGGGAGGGGGGTATACAACAATATACGGGAGTACTAAACGTAGTTCGAAATGTATGGGGGAAAGATCATGTTTTCAACACACGTGCCCCTTCCTTCCGGATCACTGATTGCAAAAGTTCCATTTCAAATATCCCCAACCCCCTAAAAATGTAGCCTCTACCTTGGATGGCGGGCAGGAGTCAACCAACTGATGCAACAAATAACTATGAAATTGCAGCTCCGCTCCCTCACAACAGGTTACACACAATGGATTCAAGTTCCATCCAACCCCACCCGAATGCCTGCAATAGTTTACCAGCATTTTGTGCTTGAACCCTAACGTGTTTAAAATCCCCCTCCCCCCCCAAGTTTGAGCTCCTCTGTAAGTAAAACACATACAGTCCATCAGGCGCCCGTCTGTCCATCGGGCTAATACGCAGTACAAGTTCTGTGCTAATTTACCCGACCATCCGGCGAATAAGCAGTACAACTGTGCTTATTTATAAGCCGATCGGGTAGATAGGCAGGACAGTTCTGTTTATTTACCCGATCATCGGGCAAATAAGCAGGCCAACTGTGCTTATTTACCCGATGATCGGGTAAATAGGCCCCACCAATAATAAAACCGGTCCGATGACATAATAGAAGGCTAGCAGACCTCGGCACCTCTCTATTATGATGATCATCCCAGTCTTTGAGGCATCTAGTATTAGCAGTGAAAGAGTCCATCAGTGGAAAGAAAGGCTAAGTAACCTCCACCAGCAGCAATAACATTGGGGATTGGGGCAAGTGGGATACTCCCACCTGGTGCAGATGCAAGTTATGCAGAGTGGAAATGCCCGAGCCGCTAAAGCTCTGGTGCTGGACGAGCAAAAGTCATGCTTTCCAAGTGGGATACCTGAATGACGAGGACGTTTGTATGCGACTGCGGTACACAACCACAAACCATGCAGCATCTTCTGGTGTGCCCTCTGCTAGATCAGTCCTGCACAGCATTGGATTTAGCAGATGATAATGAGAATGGACAACGATCGATGCGTTCAATTTTGGTTGAACCACATGTAACTTTGTGTTGCATGTTGTTGTTGTTATGCGGACACAATAAGAGGAAGACACCCAGTCTTAATTATGCAACAAAGGCCTGTGCATCTGGTCACAATTCCCCAAGTAATAAATACGACATATTCAGTTGAAGCGGGGGAAGTCTCAAGCAGACCGGTAACACAATTGGCAACCCTGTTATCAATGACGAAGTTTGAGAAACATTGACTGCAGTGTTGTTCAGGACCTTTACGAGGCCACCCCCTGAGATATACTCCCACTTCCAAAGTCAAGAGACTGCCCAGTGGCATAATTGATGGATTAGGTATTTATAGTGCTGTCAGTGGGTGGTTCAGCCTCAGGCATAGAATTTTTTTATGAGGTGCCAACATCGAGTCTAAGGAGCTATTTCATCATGTGAAGCAAATTATGTAATCGATTCTTGATTTCTAGAAGGCATAAATTTCAAGCAATAGGGATATACTCCAGATTCTCCAAGTTTAGGAAATTGCATGGTGTAGTTGTAGTTTGTGATTTCATAAATCCAAGTCATGCTCTGCATGTATACCGCAGGGATTCTGGTTATCTCAAAATGTTACAATTCCTTCACCACTTACTGTTCATAACAATTGTTGAATCAGGAACAACTGGCAGGCCCTGTAGGTCACCGTTATTAACCCCTCTCTGGAGCTCTTCGCTGAATAACCTCTCGAAGTTCGTTTTAGTAATGGCATCATCTATATCAGCTACCCCTGGTGGTAAATCTATCACTGTCATCGTCCAGTAAACTTTGATGCTGCCATTCCTACATGAAGGGAAAATAGGCGAACACAAGATCCTATTGTAGTAACACTGAGATTGCCCAAGTTCATTTCAGAAATGGGCATTTCTATAAACCTGGGGTCCAATAGTGTGACAATATGTCAAAATTTCAAAACCATTTTTTCGAATGAAATTTATACTTTGGATAGATTATTATCAGTATTTATTTTTACATGCATGCATTATGTACACATGAGGGAGTGCAATCCATACTATATAGCAAGTAAATTGACCAACATAACAGGGACACCAACACAGTCTTTCAGCTCCAAATAGAAGACATAGGAAAACTCCAAATGGGTGAACATGTATATTTAAATGTAACTCAGGACCCTTCATAATGTGAATATGCCAAAAAATTGGGAAAATTCTTTAGAAAGTGGGTTACATTTTTTTTAACACCTTCAAATGTGAAGAATACCGAAAATGTTGCATATTTTGTATACTATTGGCTGTTTTTTAATTTAAATGGTACTTAATTGTTCACATTTTCATGTGGGATGCCCTTAGATTATTAGACTTGCCATTTGGTGAGTTTTTCACCATCAATTTATGGAGATGTTTGATATTGTACAAATTTGTACTCTATTTGGACTGTCGAGTGTAATGAGGACACCAAGAACTGTGTCCCCAATACACGTAACATGTACATTTCCAAATTCTATTCAGCACAAGATACTTGGTTCAGAAGACATGTTATCCTGTTGTCTGGTAACATCCTGGTCATACTTCATTTTTTTATGATTTCACTCATAAATATTTGAGCTGTTTTGTGCAAATTCTGAACTCTCAAAAAGTAACCAACATAACTCTCTGAGGGGGATACCAAAATTATGTCAATATTCAATAATGCTTGGAATCATATTTAACATTGTTCATTTCTTTCAAATTTGCTATTTTTCAATACAGTTTGACCAAATTCTATGATCAAATGAGCTTCTATCACTTTCAAATGCCTATTGTAGAAAATGATGCAGAATAAATGAGAAAACCAACATAACTATAGGGGGACACCAAATAGTTATGTTGGTTAGGTAAGTTTTCTATGGGCTGTGTGGGAAATCAGGTGAAACATATTTACTCATATTTTGGCATTATTGATTCTTGGTGATACACTTACTATGATATTAGAGCCAAGAAATTCAGAACATAGGAAATCATTATTTCAGATAAATCAAATTCATATGTTTAAATGTCACAGCTGGTACCCAAAAATCATGGGGGACACGAAAATAAACTAAATCCGTAACTAAAAATTCTATTATAATTCTATTCATTATTAATTATTTCATAT